>JARFXV010001654.1:555000-845973 GCA_031761425.1 Cosmopolites sordidus
GGGAGTCTGCTCTTAAACACTATGTTGAGCCTACCAAATGCCTGCCAGCCACATTTAACACGCCGTTCCACCTCCCGGGCGGTATTCGCCTCCATGCAAATCCTCTGGCCAAGATATATAAAGCTGTCCACAATCTCTAAATCCCTTCCTAAAACTGAAATTCTTCTGTCCTGAGCGAAGTTATTGAACATAATCTGACTCTTTTTCAGGTTTATTTTCAAGCCAAATGGTTCGCCAGCCCTTTGCAGTTCTTGTATGCGTCTTTGCAGCTCCTCTGGGTCTTGTGAAATGAGAATAATATCATCTGCAAATCTAAGATGGTTTAAGTTTGCACCATTGATCTTTACACCATCCTGTTCCCAATCCAGTTTACGGAATACTTCTTCAAGGCCAGCCGAGAAAAGAATAGGCGATATTGCGTCACCCTGCCGTACACCTCGTTATATATTAATTCCCACTTCAAGATCATCAAGGTTAATTGTGGCTGTAGCCCCATCATATATCGATTCTAATAGGTTTACATACGTTCTCTCTACACCTTGGCTAAGCAGTGCATCCATTATCGCATGCTTTGAGATGGAATCAAATGCTTTTTCGTAGTCGATAAAAGCCAAGCACAGTGGCATGGTGTATTCGTTGTGCCTTTCTATGACCTGCTGTACAACCTAGATGTGATCCATTGTACTGAATCCACTTCTGAATCCTGCTTGTTCTCTTGGTTGTGCGTCATTCTGTTTTTTTAATATTCTTTTAGAAATTATCTTAGTGAAAACTTTGTACATCGCTGATAGGAGGCTTATTGGACGGTAATTCTTTAAATCTTCCTGTGCTCCTTTTTTATGTAAAAGGATCATTCTGCATTTTTCCATAGGTCATTTTCCATAGGCATTTTGAGTATAATTTTGCCAGTGTTTTATGTAACGTCCGATATATATATATATATATATATATATATATATATATATATATATATATATATATATTAGAATTACTAGTTTTTCGGGTAGAACAACGTTTTAGATTTATAAAATCTCAACGGTTCGGCTTCCACTTTCACGTCATTTTCAAGAGAAGCTAAACTACTAAAGTTTTCTCACTGTTAGTTTAGCATAGTTTGTATTTGAAAAAGGCACTGTGTATCGCAACAATTGTTATACATACAATTTTAAATATAGTGGAAATTTTTAGATATTAATCTTTGCTTATATCTTTAAAATTAATTTCCATCAAGTATCGGCTACCTCAGTTAAATTTAAATCCATTTGTGTTTTCTTCTTTCCTTATAATTAAATGATCATACTAAGAGGTTTAATCCGATTTTGACTTTTTGCTCCGACAAATATACATTCGTTTTTTTTTTACTAAAGTAATTCCGCTGCGTAATATTCAGTCGACACTTTTTGGCAGAAACGTTAAAATGAGTGAAATAGGTCGTGAAATTAAGGCATCCTAAGACATTATTTTCAAAAAGGCTTCAGAGCGACTGACGCTGCTCTGAGTTTTGCGAAGTAACTGAAAAAGGTGCTGTATCAATCCGCTCTACTCCATTGCCGCATTCAATAAGTTCCTCGAATAAGGTTTCTCGATGCTGACGGATTTAGAGCAGCTATGGCTGCAAATCGAACAAATACTACGAAGCTTTCAGTGGAGTTTGGAGTATCCCAGACTACCGTTAACCGGTATTTGCGAGGCATAGGAAAGGTGATATTTTCAAAAAAGTGGATAGCTAAGTACATCAAATACGGAAATAATTTTGTTATACCTTAATATCATTACACTTGGTAAGAAAAATGATAATTTTTGGTTAGCTAATTTAAATAATATAAAAATATGGATCTATAGAATCGAAATTCAAGAATGAACTCGATCACCACGTAATGTGTAGAACCTCTTTCGTTTTTATTATTATGGCATATGCATTAGAATAAAGTATATTTTTAGGCAATGTAATTCCAAAGGCTCATAGATTTACTGCAGCTCATAAGAATTTTGAATATATGAATATTTGATAATTCCACTAACTTGTAAAACGTTAGAGCGGGACGAAATTGCCGAAACCGAAATTATGCAAGCTTTGTTTCCGAGTACTTACAGCTTGTGTTAGCTTCATGGAATATTCGGTTTGAAATTATTTTGTTTGGAGATATTTCGGTAAATGTTGCTATATTATATTATAATTTTTTTTTGCATAACAAGTGATCATAAAATAATTTATAGTATATTAAAACTTATCAATAGAAAATAGTTTGACTATAGAAAATTTGTGTGACTATAGTTTCGTAAAACGACTTTACATTCTCGAATACTACTTTAAAACTAAGATTTTACAGCTATTTATCTATTCTATATACTTAATTTTATACTTTTATTGGGGGTAAATTTTTTACCATATTTTAAATAGTGGGGAATTTCGGAGATCCGTCTGATCGTTTAATAGCTGTCTAGATGGATCTTTATTATATTTATAAATTTCAATAGCTTCTAAAATGTTTAATTTTTTGCTTTTGGGCGCTGCATGTAAAATGTTCATATTTGTAATCTCGGGAAATATATGTCCGGTATCTATGAAATGGTTCGCAAAATTAGAGTGTTGTTTCTTTAATATGTATGCAGATTTATGTTTTTTGTATCTGGTCTGAAAATGTCTTCCGGTTTGTCCAACATAGCAGCTACTGCACTCGTTGCAACTTAACATATAAACTCCAGATTTTGTATTTGCTGATGTTTTATATTTGGCATTAAAAATTAATTTACTGGTTGACTGGGTGGTTTTAAACGCTATTTGCAAATTATGTTTCCTCAAAGAGCGAGCTATTTGTTCTGAAATTGGACCGAAAGATGAAATTTTACAGTACTTTTTATGATTTGTTTGTTTTACTTTTGGATATACTTGATGAATTAGTAATTGTTTCCGTTTTTTATTTATTAAGTAACTAATTTATTTTTCTTTGATACCGTTGTTTTGTGCTATTAGTCTTATTTTTTGCAGTTCTATTTTTCTATTATTTTCAGATAGTGGAATTGTGAAAGCTCGGTGTATCATAGACTTATATGCAGCATATTTATGTGTAATGGGGTGGATTGATTGTTTTGTAATTGTTATATTTGAGTATGTAGGTTTTCTATAGATGTTAAATTCTAGTTTATTATTTTGTTTGGATATTGAAAGGTCCAGAAAATTTATGGTTTTGTTTTGTTCTTTTTCTAGTATAAATTTTATTTTTGGATGGATACTATTTAAATGCTTTAATGTTCCTTCTATTTGTTTTTTTTTAATAGAAAATAGGATGATAGGAGATATTTCTTCGGTTAGTAATCTCCACTATATTGTTTTAAACAATTCAGTAGCTGACATTCTTCGAATATTGTTTAAACATTATACTGAACAGTACCCAGTATATACATTTGAATCAAAATGAAAATATACTTACTGTAAACACAAAATCTGGTTCACTTACTGCTTGTTTATCTTTATGTTCTTGTATGCGATTGCTGAAAATGTGACAGTAAGTAAACTGGTACTGAAATTCTGTTTATATCACATTGTGAGGTACTGGGTAACGCAAAAATAACGTATGTCTTTCAAATGGGTAGTCGTTTAGAAAGGGGAGGTGACCCTGCACACTGCTTGTGAGGATTTCACAAGGTTCACTTTTAGACAAATGTTTCCCCAACTGGGGATTACACAATTCGGTTATGTCTTTTGTTTCCTACGCTAACCAGATTTGTTTGTTTGCGATTTTCTTCTTTGGGGTAATCCAAAGCATAAAATTTTCAACAAGAAAAATCGGGGATTTATTAGATTAATTGTCAAGATTGTGTTTGAACGTGTATTGGGTCAACAAAAAGATCCATATTAACTAGATATAAAGAGTATGTACTCATTTTATATATGCCCATATTAGTGTGTCTGAACTTCCAGTAAGGGTACCTGTCCAACGAACTGTTAGTTTGCGCGCCCCTAGTGTCAAAATTATTCCGTATAGTCTGGCAAATGATCATGTAACGTTTAACATCAGAGCAGCACTTGTAAATTGTCGAAAATGTATTATCAAAAACAGCGTTCTTTACGCCAAACCTTTATTAAACCATATTAAACAGATACAAGACTAAAATCTGTGCGTCCCGAAAAAATATCGTCGCTGTTGCTGGCAGTGTTGATAAAGATCCAAATGTATCAATTCGTCGCCGTTCGCAGGAAGTTGGGCTTTATTATTTGACTACGGGGATTATTCAATTCCCAATTTGAATGGTATTGATTTGGAGGAGATGTGGTTCCAAAAAGAGGGTTCCACATCTTATAAACACAGAAAATTATTTCAAGGAACGGACCTGTATATTGATCACCAAGACCATGTCATTTAATGCCTATAGAATATTTTATTTGCTTTTATGTTAAATCTTTAGTCTATGCCGATAAACACGCAACTATTGACGCCTTGGAAGCCAACATAGCTTAATTGCGGACATAAAATCCCAATTGCTTAAAAAAGTGGTCGGAAATTGAATTGACTGAATGCATTTTGTCAGAAGTAGCCGCACCGGATATTTGATTTACCATTTCTCGAACCCATTGCAATCCTACATTTTTGTTGAAGGGTTAGTTTGGGAACACGTAAAGGTCTTCTGCGATGCAAATTTTCCGCTTTCAGTCTGAGTGTTATCGTTTGTCGAGAAACAATTCAAGCCTAACAAGCTCCCTTGATATTCCGCTTGTAGATTCCAGACGATTTCTTCGAACTGTCATTGATATCTGTCGGTCTTGTGCGGCTATTGTACATCGTTTTCTACCACTTCTGGGGTGATCCTTTACGTCATTTGTCTCTTGGCATTTTTTATGGATTTTCGATACAGCACTTTGGGAAACACCTAGAATTTTCGCGATATCACTTTGATTAAAGCCCTGTTGTAACAAAGCCATTGTAACAGCCAGCCACTTTTGATCTGTTAAAATGAGATATAATGTTTCTAGACATTTTTAAATGCATTGATTGAAAATTGAAAAACAACTGAAAAATCGGTGTTACCAGCAGAACAATGCTTTTGATATTTACATTTCTAAATAGTCTAAAATAAATATCCATCACAATTTTTTATAGTATCATAAGCGTAGATATGCTATTTGTAAATATTCCAAACTTTTAGACATATGTGTGTGTATATATAAATATATATATATATATATATATATATATATATATATATATATATATATATATATATATATATATATATATATATATATATATATATATATATATTTAATAGAAAGAAAGTTCCAATGATACCAATTTTACGTTCTGTCAATATAGGGAGTGTCTCTGTAACGCTTGTATATTTCTTTTATTGAAACAAAAAATTCTGCTCTTCGTGAAAACCAGTCGGTATTTTAAAATTTCGACAGATCATTCTCACGCTCCAGATACTCCTCGAGTCTGGTTAAACGTAAAATGTTCGAGTAGAAGGCGACGTTACAGAAATAAAACACATATTCATTATTTCCAGTTAGGAGCGACAAGTTCCTTCGTCCCGATCGAGCTGGGGGATAACAAGACGGAGGAGACTTACGATTGGCTCATTTGCGTGGCCCGATTCTCTCGGGAAAAACAGTCGCGAGTTGGCCTAAGCCGCCATTTAAACGGAATGGGGTTTGACATTTCTTACATCCGGTTTTATCTCGCCAATGTATCAACCCCTTTTGTACGGCCGAGAAGGTAGTTTCGGGCCCACCATTATTTTAAATGTGTTCTGGGATGGAACGGGAATTTACTTGCGTGTTTTGCCCGATGGTCCATTAAATTTAACGTGAGAAAAAATTCACATTTTTGAATGTTTTTGCTGCCCCTAAATCGTTACATTTTTTTCACCGACAAGACTTTAAATCAATATTTTATCTAAATAAGCAAAGATTAATATCTAAAATTTCCACTATATTGAACGTATAACAATTGTTTCGACACACAGTGCCTTTTTCAAAAATAAGCTATGTTAAACTTTTTTAACTAACTCAGTTAAAATAACTTTAACATAGTTTGTATTTGAAAAAGACAATGTGTGTCGAAACATTTCTAATACATACAAATTGTAGATATTAATCACTGCTTATTTATTTAAAATTAATTTCCATAAAGTATCGGCTGCTTCAGTTAAATTTAAATATTTCATCGATCGAATAAATGGGATTTACTTCAATTATGTTTTTATTTAACAATGGATGAAATAAATAAAATTTCTTGTGTTTCATGTTTTTATTACATTAAAGGCTCAACTCAGGCTATAAAATAATAATTATAATTTTATATATCTCAAGAAAAAAGTTAAAATTTTTGTTAAACTTTAAATATAAGTTAAACTTTTTTCATAAATTGGTTAAAAAGTTCAGGGACTATGTCTTTAGTTTTCATTTAATAGCATACGCATATACATAAATTAGCTTTCCTGGTAACATGATTTAAACTCAAGGATATTTACCACTGAGCACCAAATCACTTGTTTTTAACTTATCTATGTGCGTTTCATCAGGAGATGATTTGTTCTAATTCCAAACTAAATTATGTTATGATACTATGTTATGACAATTGTACTTGACCCATTTTTGGCCAATGGTGCATGTGCTACTTGCAACTTGGATCGCAATATTTTCTATATGCCTAATTTTCCATCGAAAAAAATAATGTTTACTAACCATGTTTTTCATACCTACATGGATTTTTTTCTGAGAAATATTTTTTCAAACATACCAAATTATGATAATTTTTACTAACAGCGCGGACATTTAAACAATGAGGAATAAACAATATTTACTGCTTACAATAAATATTTATATTTTGTGTTTATATGCTTGAAATTTTTACTAAGTTACTCTAAAGTAATGTGGCATACTTGAAATGTCTCAGATATTTTCCGATAACAATAACTTTGATTAAAAATCAGTAAACATACGAAGGGCGTATATTCACATTTATCAGTCAATTATTATTATTGCGCACCAATACTAAACTTTTCTTAGACTCTGCTTTAATGCCTTTAATAGCCTCTTTACTCAGTTCTACTTTAGTTACTAGATAGAACAGTTGGAATTTATAGTGTTTAGTGCAAACGATCGATGTTTAGTGAAATAGTGGAAAGAAAGTTTTTAACGCAAAGAAAATTATGTGGTAGAGTTTACCGTTGTTTTTTTTTCAGAAGTAGATGTATTGAACACTGTGTACATTCCACCAGAGATTGATGAATTGACTGACGAAAATAATGTTGATAAAAACGAACTATTTAAAGACCACTAAAGAGGGAGATTGATGAATTGACTGATGAAAATAATGTTGATGAAAACGAACTGTTGAAAGACCACTAAACAGGGAAGCCGACGGCATATTTGAAATAGATGATCGAATTGACGATCATTCATATGATGAATCTGACAAATACTTTCTTTCAGAAAAAAGAAGAAAGCTTGTGCAAGTGCAAGTACAAAAATCAAAAGATCCTAAATAGAAGAAAATGGAAGTAACGCACATCCGGTTGCCTGTGTCAAATGAAGGTGAAACCTTATAAAATCTAAAAGACTCGTTGGAAGAAAAAACACCATTGAAAAAATTATTTTTTGATGAAAAAATGTTATCTATGATAGTGGACTTTTCTCTCAAATATTCTCGAAATAATAATCTTTCAGATTTTAGTTTCAACAAAAATGAACTGAAAAATTTTCTTAGTATTCTAATTCTTTCTGGTTATCATATTTTACCACAAACTGATCTATACTGGAGCAAAGACGAAGGCAAATGTGCTGATATTGTACGAAAGTGTAAAAGTAGAAACACATTTAGAAGTATTAAAAGAAACTTGCATTTATCAGACTACGCAAGTCTAGGCAAAACTGATAAGTTTGTCAAACTGCGTCCATTTTTTGATGCTATGAACGTTCATAACAAGCAATACGGAATATTTTCGCACAACCCTGCTATTGACAAGCAAATGATACCATATTCTGGTAGACATACCCGTAAAGTGTTTATAAAAGGAAAACCCGTCCGATTTGGGTTCAAGTTGTGGGGTCTATGCTCATCTGATGGATACCTCTACACATTCATATCATACGGAGCAGAAAATGCTGAGAAAGAAAAATCTCCTTATGGACTGCGAGGATAAGTAGTTCTAGATCTTTTGACAACATTAGAAAAGTCACTGAACAACAGGATTTTTTTTTGAACTATTGCCCATCCTATGCATTATTCGATAAATTACATGAAATGCAATGTTTTGCAAACATGTATCATAAGAGACAATAGGACAAATAAGTGCGCTTTAGAAAATGCAAAGTCTCTCATAAAAAGAAATAAAGGGGTGCCTATGAATTTGTCTTGAAGTCGAAGAAAACATACAGCTAAGCTTTGTCCGATGGAATGACAATTCTATTGTTACTGCCGCTAGTAGTAATTTTTATATGCTATCTTTCGCAAAAACTTTTGCAAAAACTAAAACATACAACCGAACATTTCCGACATAGGAGGGGTCGATCTTCATGACAATGTTATTGCAAATTATAGAACATTAGGCATGAGGCAAAAAATCGTGGTGGCTTTTATTTATAAACAACTTTATTTATAAACAAACGAAGACAACACTTTAGCTAACTGCTGGAGCTCTACCGTAGAATAAATAACCCAAATGTGGCACAGCTAGAGTTCAAATCTTATTTTGCAGTACGTCTTTTGAAAAGCTATGATGCCGCTGCAGACAAATCTACTATCGGAAGACTTCCAAAAGGAGCTGTTGTGAATGAAGTGTGACAGAGTGGAATATGTGATAGTAAAATATCCTGAAAAGGCAAAACGGAGATACAAAGAGTGTGAAAATCATACCATTTAGCATTGTAATAAATACAAAGTTGATTGTTTCGCATGATGTTTTGATTGATGATCATTGATGTTGATGTTTTCATAAAATTAAGTAATAAATTAAGCAAAAGCATTTAAGCAAAATGAAGCTTGTAAAAATCATGAATCGTGAAGTTAACCAAGCGTTATATTAATAACCCAAAAAGTTGACTGAATAGAAAATGTCCTTTATCGCGGTTCATAATTTTCTTACATTTTCCTATTTGAATGTTTTGATATGCATCCAAAACCTTATTATTTTTACTTTAAGTTCCTTAAGTAATTTATATTTATATTATAGTCATGCGCGTGCGTATGTTGGGCAACACAAGATTTTTTATTTTCTTTATCTTTTAGTTTGCCCAATATATCGTCGATTACAATCTTGACAACTAATTTCATAAGATCTCAATTTTTCATGTTGTTCTACTTTATCGTTTGGATTATGCAGGACTTTCTCTAATTTATTATATGGATTGTAGACTACCTTGATGTCCACTTTTTTAACATCTTGTCTAGTCCTTGTGTTAATTGGGCATCAAATGGTATAACCATGACATTGTTTCATTCCTTTTGAAAAGTCGAAGATGAAAGGTGAAAATTTGAAACGCCTTTTAAATTATTCTTCACCGCATGAGGTGTAAATTATAAACAAAATTGTTTTTCATTAACACCAAAAGGTTCGCAAATCAAAATTGTTAAACATATTATTATAGGATACACGCTTAAATATTTCAAAGTTCAGTTCCGCTTATTTTTATCATTAGACGGAAGCGCAGAACATGCAAAAATATTTAAAAAAATTCATAATAAAATCAGTAGATTGCATCCAAGCGAATCTTTAAGCACTAATTTTAAATCTATCTATCTGTTGTTCATGAATAATAGTTTTAAACGTTTTTATTTAGAACATTTTTCCCAATAAATGTTAGCAAATGCTATACACTAATATCCCTTAATTTGATTTTCAATTGTATAGAAATAAAAATTTCTAAAAATCGGTTTTCAATTTTAGGCTAAATCAGATTTAGATCGTAAAATTGATCCATCGACTACTCTTTAATGGAATTTTGTAAATTGATGCCTTTAAATGGTATATTTTACAGTTTAGAGCGAACCAAAGCTGTTACTGGTATTTGAATAGTCCAATTAAAATCCACAGCGTTTTTTTATTTCATTTTCATTAATTTTAATTAAATTGTTAAAAAGCCATTGTTTCCCTCACACAATAAATGCGGTTAATGTAGATGAATATAATAGAAATATTTGATGATTTTGAAGTAAAACATTATTTAAAACAAGAAGGTCCATGAAAATTGTTTAACTTGGCGTTAGAAGAAATCATCACAAAAAAACAAAATTATAGACAAAAAAAATAAAAAAAGTTAGCAATCTAGCAAAAAAGTTGGGGTTAAAACTCAAAGAAAGAACTCAAAGAAAGAAGGGTCCATAAAAGCGCATCCATTATATCGAGTTTGGGAATATATTGGAATATAATTGGGAATATATTGGGTATATCCACACACAAATTATAAAATACAAACACTGTTCCTTGAGAATGGAAAATTGAATGATCGAGGTATAGAAAGGAACAACTTTCTCGAAAAGACGTACAGCTTCATGTGTTTGAGGTCCTAGCGAATGAAACAGCCGATGAAGAGGTTGAAACATAGAGTAGAGTGGGGCAAAATGACGCACTTAAGGGTTAAATGCTTATAAAAACCACAAACCTGAAAAAAAAACATTTTAATATGTAAAGAACTCAAAAATTACATCCAAACATTACATCCAACAAATTTTCTCATACGACGTACACTCTTTATACCACTACTTTTTGCAGTTCTTACACTGAATCCATTATTCAATGGGAGGGGGTCTTCATAGGGTTCATGGCATCCTAGACACACATCATCAGCATCATCGCAGACGCTTGAGAATCTTAGAAATATTTGGCATTTTTTGACTTTATTCCCAACAGTAAATAGTAAATTTATTAAAAATAAGTCATCTTTAAATAAAAAATTTAATAAACTCAAAATTGAGCAGTCGAAAGAACATATTCCAGAAAAGCGCATCAACATAGTAGAAAATCTTTCAACTCAGACGTTTAACAATCCAGAACTAGAGCTTTTAAATAAAGACCTCAAATTTGCTTTACAGCCATGCCGCAATGCTTTGGAGGATATGGTAGCCGGTATTGAAATTGGTATAAACACTTACCGTAGTCTTCCAAAGCTTTCGCCAGAGAGTCATGTAAATGCAAAATTGCAAAAAATATTGCAAATAAAAGTCAAAAAACGCCAAACACGTCTGCGAGAGAACAATTATTTTTATTTAAAAGCTGATAAAGGAAATAAGGTTTTAGTAATGGGCAAACCTGATTACTTTGAACGCGCTGAAAAATTAATTCAAGATGGTCCTTATTAACGATTACCTGGAAATCCATTGTCAAAAATGATTAACGAAGTCAGAGATACATTCAAATATTGTAACAGCCTAATTTCTCCTTCTCTGAATACATGTATCATGTTTCTCAATGTTTCATGAATCACATGTTTCTAATCCAAAAGTGCCAAGATTGTAAGCTCTACCAAAAATGCATAAACCAGAAAAATCAATGAGATCAATTATATCAGCCATTGATTCTCCAGCATACAACGTGGCAAAGTGGTTAACAACGGAATTTGAAAATCTACCAAACCAACTACCTTCCTGTTCTGTGATAAACTCAACCAAATTCATAGAAAAAGTCAAAAATACACATCTACAGGAAGGTGAGGTTTTGGTTTCCTTTGACGTTTCATCGTTGTTTCCGAATGTCCCGATTACACATAGCTTGAAATACCTGAGGGAGATACTCGAGTTAAACGGTTTTAATAACAAGATTGTTTCTGAGTACATCTCCTTAACAAGATTATGTATGAAACAATATTGTTTTCAAGTTAATAACAGGTTTTACGAACAACAAGAAGGAACGGCAATTGGCAATCCTCTTTCACCGTTCTTAGCCAACTTATTCATGAGTAAATTTGAAACCGAGGCAAAAGATGAATTCAGCTACTTTCCGAAGGTATGGTTAAGTTATGTGGATGACGTTTTTGTCATTTTCGATTCTGAAAATGTAAACTTAGATGATTTTATTAAGAACTTTTTTTTTGAATAAAGATAATTATAACAGATAATTAAAATTAATTAGGGAGGTATCTGAAATGAATGGTTAAAATAAGAACATTGTAGATAAATTAATTATAAAACATATGTTCAGAAAATTATTGAAAGAATCTTCGACTTTTCAAAAGAATCAGAACACAAATAAATTCATGGTAATACCATTTGATGCCCAATTAACAAGAGGGCTAGACAATATTTTGAAAAAAGTGAACATTAAGGTTGTGTACAAACCATATAATAAATTAAGAGAAGCTTTGGGTAATCCATAAAGTGGATCAACATGAGAAGTCGGGGATTTACGAAATTAGTTGTCAAGACTGTGATCGAAGGTATATTGGGCAAACAAAAATATCCATATTGACAAGATATAAAGGACATAGTGCCCACATTAGATATTGGAGAAATGAAATCTTGTGTTGCTCAACATACAATCGAACATGACCACAGTATAGATATTAGTGATTTAAAACTAATTAAAACTGTTAATAATATATTAAATTAATAAGTTAAGTTAAATAAGTGTTAATAATAATATAATAATAGGGCTTTGGATGCATATAAAAGCATTCAAATAGACAAATGTAAGAAAATCGTGAACCGAGATAAAGGACCTATTCCGTTCAGTCAACTTTTTCAATTATTAATGTAAGGCTTAGTAAACTTCAAGATTCATAATTATTCTATTTCTATTTCTTTTTAAATTAGGGTTTTCATATAAATAGAATATAGTTTAGTTTTATAATTAGATTAAATTATCTCCTGATGATGCTATCATGGTTAGCGAAACGTGCGTCGAGAAGTTCAAAGTGTTTAGTGGCAAATCTCTTTAGGTTTAGTGTTTCACACCAAAGGTTCCAATAGAAGAATTGAACGTGTTGACTTTCTCAACTTCTGTTCAACCAGACCTTCCAATTTTAATTTATTAGGAGTGCTAGAAAGTATTAGCAATTTCTTTTCTTCTCTTCTTCTTTATGTTCATCTTTTCATTTTGGAAGTGAAATTATATCCTAGGTGACACTAGTGTTTTCTCTGCATGTTGCTAAGCTAATGCAGGCTCCTGCGTTTCTAGTGATAACGGTGTTTGCTTTACCGCAATGTTTCTTGTTAAAACCGTTTCTGATATTGTCGCAAGGTGTCGCATTTACATTCCTGCCTGTGACCTTTGACGGAAGAAAATCCTCTACAAGTTTATTTATTGGATATATTTCACAAACTTCAAAGATTTTTACTCCCATGTCCATAGTTGAGCAACGTTCATAAGTTTTGACCAATAATTTGACAACCTGAAAGTGAATAATATTTCTACCGGCATTTGTTGTTAACTATTTATAGCATTTGTCTGCATAAAATATTTTCAATGCCTTAAAATAATAGCGGTCCAAAGGCTGGATTCTATAAATGCAGTGGGGTGGTATCGTCAATAGATGAAGAAAGTTATCTCTGCAATAATTTACAGCTTCTAAACTCTCGTGGGAAGAATGGTTGTCGAGTATGAGAAGAACAGGATGTTCTTTTAAATGTTTCTGTTAAATGTTTAAGCCATTATATAAATAAGTTGCTATTTATGTATCCAGAGTCCGAACACATTGCTATAGATTCTTATGGAGCTCCATCCATCAGCTCGTTTTCATTTTTTTTTCGAGAATATATTATCGCAGGAGGAACAAAGTTACCCGCCGCACTCATAGCGCAAACAATAGTGACTAATTCCCCACGGTCAGCTGAAGATATTTTTCCCACAAATATCTTGCCTTTCATGCTAATAATGTTTTGTAGTTTATTAGAACCGATTTAAATACCACTCTCATCCATATTGTAGATAGAATTTGGAAAATTAACTTTTTTGAACAATTTTGATGGATTTTCAAAAAACAAATTAACTTGAAATTCGTTAAACTACATCATTCTTGCTAAAGTAGTGGCGTGAGGAGCCCGCAATGACAGGTTATATTTTTTAATAAAACTATTTGCCAAATCTTTGTCAGCTAGTTTTGAGTTTGGATTAAATGAGTTTTTTTATGTTGTTTAAAACTGTATACTCATACATATGCGATTTTTCATAAAGTTTTAAACGCGGTATCACGTTTAAACTGGTTATCCAGATTTTCGTAAGTTCACGTTCCATTTCCTCTGAGAAAACACTTCAATATCTTCCCAAGCTATCAATATCATGCTCCGATTTGAATCTCTTTCGTAGAGTAGATTCATTTATTCCAAGTTCTTTTGCAACGGTTCTTTTGGAAATACCTTAATTTATTCTTTGTCCAGCTATTTGTAACATTTCTTTCGTACATGTTTTCCTATTTGTTTTTATTTTATAAGACCTAAAACAACTAAACCTTATCAGAAAAAATTAGCATTCAGTGTTAGACTATTCAAGGTGCCAGGGAAACTATTATTTAACCAACGATTCTTCATCTAATTTTAAAGAAAAAAGTTCTTTACAACGAGGATTAAAAACCTAATAGTTCCCGAGAAAAAAAAAATTTCCAATCGAAAATCACCAATCGAAAAGATTGGAATTAACATTTTTGCAAATATGTGTAAAAGAATATTTGGGAAATATTAATTGGTTATTAATTAATGAACAAACTACAAATAAGCCAATGGACATTGTTAAAACTATTAAAAAAAAAATAATCACATCCTACACCGAATCACATCCTACACCAGGCAATATCGATAGGCAATATCGATAGGCAATATCGATAGGCAATATCGATAGGCAATATCTATAGGCAATATCGATAGGCAATATCGATAGGCAATATCGATAGGCAATATCGATAGGCAATATCGATAGGCAATATCGATAGGCAATATCGATAGGCAATATCGATAGGCAATATCGATAGGCAATATCGATAGGCAATATCGATAGGCAATATCTGCGGCAACGTCGCAAATAATGTTGTTTGAACACACATTTATGTTAGATTTAAGATCAAAAATATATTCAATAGACGAGTATGATGATATGCTTCGTATTTACGGAGGTCTGAAAAATTCCGATAAGAGCGTATTTACCCAGAAAAGCTTCCAGCTCGGCATATATTTCTCCAAGTTTCTCAAAAACTTTTGGATACTAGTAGTGTGGTTTTAAAATTTCAAGAATGTAGGCGGCAACAATAAATCGTTTCTGAAGTCAAAGAACAATTTTACATCTTGTTGAAGAGGATTCTACAAGAAGCACTCAAAGTGTTGTGCGACAAGTTCGAGTAGCGGTACAGCGATTACTATATCCTTATCATATGTGAATAGTACAAGCACTCTTATCCGCCGATTTTTCACACAGACAAAAATATTGTTAATGGTTTATTGGGTAAAATCAAAGGAATCCAAATGTTTTGTTCGAAAATTTGTCCATCGATGTTTCTTTCTCATCAGGCACGGGGGCGTGAACGCTGATAATGTGTTTCCTAATATGACACGAATCGTTTCAAACGTGTTAGAGTGTAAAAAATGAAGGCTAGTAATTTCAACTATTGCATTAAAGAACAAAAATGTGTAAGTTTCTTTTTTTGTAACAAAACAGAGCAAATTTATATTGTAACATATGGAATAAATATTATATCTATATAAATATTACATTTTATTTTCAAATAATACCTTAATTCGACAATTGGCTACAGTTGGCTACGTTGCCAGTTGTTAAAAAAAATGTTGGCATTTTCTGAAAAGTCTGACCTGTTTTCTGAAGAAATGGTTACATTTCAGATACAGGTTTAAAGGAAACTTGTTGTTTATAATAATGTAAAGAATCGTTAACAAATTTACGAAAGTACTTTCCCTTACACCTTGTATATCGCAAAAAGATTAAGGACACATTCCAGTGTCGTCCAACATTTTCTTCGTCTTAAAACACAGGATTAATGAGATTTTCATTCTTTAAAGTAATCAGCCTGTAGCAATGCCTTCGATGTTAGATTATTTTAAAGTAAAATCTAACTGTTTTTGTATGTTTATCGGTGTTAAATCCTTCAAAACAAAGTACCTTATACCAGCTGGAACTGTCGATCGATAGTCTAAGCAAGCAACTAAACGCGCTTGCAACTTCTTAGCATGCCATCTAATAAATCATACTATATATATATATATATATATATATATATATATATATATATATATATATATATATATATATATATATATATATATATATATAACTATTTGGAACTGAAGTGAAATGTTTTTCCTCGCTCGATCCAGACTTGGCGCCATTATATCTACCCTAACATGCAACCATTCTTATAAATACACATTTTTTTATTTACGGATTTAGGAATCGAGTCGATGAATCAGTCTCAAAGATGAAATAATTTTTCGTCGCTAATTCCAATTTTAAAAATAATAATAATAGAAGGCGATGGAAGATGATTCTACTAATATAATTTTTTTTGCTGAAATTGCAAATTGGCAGTGGTGGAGGCTAGTATGAATAAACCAAGAAACTGATAAAAGTTACTAATTGTTTAAAACAATAAATTATTGTATAATTATCGTTACTGTATTAAATTAATGAAGACTTACTAGATACGGTAGAGAAATGTAAAAATATAAATAAATTTAAAAAAAAATATTTTTTCATAGACTAAAGTGTCTTTATATATGTACTACGAATTTACATATTATATATGTCTTTGTATATATACTACAAATTTGCATCTACTACAGCGTTTTGGCGAATATGATTAATTCTTCTAGTGGAAATAGTCAATAAATAAAGTAAAGTGGGATAGATAAACTGGAAAGTAAACGAATTTTTCACAACAATCAAAAAAGCTAAGTTTCAAAAGTAAATGGTATGAAAGATGATTTATCAAAATGAAAAAATAAAAAATTACAGATTTTAAACAGTCCTCTTCAATTGTTGGAACAGCATTTGGTAGTAGTCTCACTTTTACCTTAGATGTTCGATCAAAACAATCCTCAGCAAAATCATGGAAACATAAAAACCTACTGCGGTTTGTAATAAAGTCTGGCTTTTGAATAAAATTAATCCACTTTTCTTCTATTTAGAATCTTTGGGAAATCTTGAAAACAAATAAACTGGTTCATTATCATGAAATCCAAAGCAAAATGGAAGTAACATTTACATTTATTAGTACAATAATTTCTTAAAAGGATCATAAAAAGGTTACACTATATTATTAGTTGTACTTTAAAGATTATATAAGTAAAGTAACATGTTTATATGTATCAAACGAAAACTAAAAAATCTGAATTTTTATTTATTTTTATTTTTTTTAATATCTCAGAAAACCAAACATTTTAGAATATACGTTAAAAAATTAAGTTCTAAAAAAATATAATCACTATCTTGAATAACACTATAATTATATTTTACCTAAATGAATTTGACTACGCCTATGCATACCAGGCGATATGTTGGCTTAAAATTTCATTCAAACAAAATACGTTTTATTTCTTAATAATTGACAAATTTAGAATTAAAAGCACTTATCTATGTAATGTTACTCCTGAATTTTGATTTTTTCGTGTCAAGGAACAACCACAAGACGCACAACTAACTATATTTTGTGTGTTTACCGTACTTATATATTTACACTAGAACACACAAACAGATTATTACAGTACATTTATTCGGCACTAATTATTGATTAAAACACAGTAAAATTGCACAAAACTACTATTAAACTTCTAAGTTGGTGACACCAACTACCAAAATTCCAAAACAATGAGTTATCTGTGGTGTTTCAATATGCTCCCTCTCAATATAAGGCTCTTTCCTATTAGTTTTATATTCGAAGGAAATAATCAAGGTTTTTTACAATTTCTCAAGCGTTTGCTCAGCAATGCTTTAATCATGTATCAGTTCAGTATAATTAATTTTGAATTGTTTTGACACTTCGTGCTTTCTGCAGTTACGAAAATATAATTTTAACATTTCTTAATTGAAGAACGCTGTAACTGTAACACTTGTCATACTGTGTGCTGAAACAATTGGCATACGACTATTTTCATAATATAAATTTAGACATAAGTCGAAGTTCTTTTAATTAAAACGAATATCCATCTTTACCGATTACCTCAGTTAAATATAAAACTATAACACATAAACACAATCAGCTGTAGAAATTGCCGAATACCAATTTCAGACCAATCTTTTTTTAAACGGGAAAAACTAAATGTAATACCAAATGAATAGGTATATCGATTACTTCGCAAATATACTTTATATTTTTCAAATAAAAGACAGAATTAATATGTACACCTAATAAAGGACTGTTCAATAAGAATGTCACAACTTTAAACCGAGGCACAATAATAACTACAAATGATAATCTGGTACTTTTTATTTTATTTTGAAGAACTAGTGATGGTACTGAAATCTGATATGACTTTATTTTTTTGAAGACGATGAATCAAAATCACTTTACTGTTAATGGTAAACGTAAACTATAGGAATATGCTGACAGAATATACTTAGCGTGTACTGATAGATGTTGATATAAACAATGTTTTCTTTCATCAAGATGGAGCGACTTGTCACACAACTCGCCAGATAATCGATTTAGTACAGGAAAAGTTTCCTGAATGCGTTATTTCGCAAAATGGTAATGTGAAGTGGCCACCAAGATGATGGGATCTCACGAATTTGGTTTATTTTTTGTAGGGTTATGTTAAAATCTCTGGTTTATAGAAATAAGCTCGAACAATTCTTGACGTTAAATTAAACCATTGAAAATATACTACGCGATATGTGTGAAAGAATAACCGAAAATTGGGTGTTCAGAATATATTCCACCGAAGGGGAACATTTGAACCAAAATATTTCCAGAACATAACGTTGTTGTTTCTTCTTCAAAATAAAAGAAAAATTACCGGATTATCACTTGTGGTTATCATTGTCACTTTAAAGTGTTAACATTGTTATCACTTTAAAGTTGGCACTCTTATTGTATAACCCTTTATAATAAAATTTGATTACAAAATACTGAGAAATTAATATTAAATTCGTTTATGATCCTAAATATAAAAATTAATTTTGTTTTAGCGTTTTGTATTTTCATACTCAGAACGAATAAAATCCAAACGCGTGTCACAGGATTTGTTTTCGATCAGTTTCCAAAATTAAAAAAAAAATACAAAAAAACCTCTTTCTAAACTTAAATTGAAACATATTCGGATTACATGATTGATTGACGTTCAACGCGTCACTGACATATTGCGTCCTGATATATTTATGAAGTATTTTGCGAAGTTCTCCATGCATTAAAGTTTCCTTGGCGGTATAGATATTCCAATAAATAAATCATGTATTGCTCATAGATGGGACATCGAGAAAGTTGAATTTTGGAAATATATTTTGAGACACGTTTGTTTTATAAATTATTGGTTTTTATAAATTATTTGGTCTTTGAAAATTATTAATCTTTGGTTATTTCAATGCTTAGTAGCATTCCTTGATATGGCTTAAGAATTCGATAAGGTTTGGTGTATATGATTACTGTACAAGATTAAAAACCTTCTACATTATCCCTTGTATGAAATATGCTAAATGCATGTTTTATTTTCCGTTAAATAAAATGTAGAAACTTAGCACAATCGTTTTTAATGATATATCGGAAGTACAATTGGAGGCAAAAGTACTGCAATTCATAAATTCGTGAATATCTTTGCCTTGGACATGGAAAAGTCCATCTGGACTCACCAGTGAAATTGATTACATCATATCAAACGATAAAGCAATATTTTTCAATTGTACTGTCTTTAACCATTTTAATGTGGGAAGTGACCACCGAATGGTACGAGCAAAGATTAGGATAAACTGCCGAAAAGAACGCGAAAAAATGATAAGATCTAAATGTGGCAAAGTGGATTCTGGGAAGCTACTGGAGTGGAGCACATATTTTGAAATTACTTTGTCGAACCGCTTTGCTGTGTTACAAGACCCAGAGGAGATGGAAATTACAGACAAATATAAAGAAATCGCCAACAGTATGCTTAGAACGGCGGCTTCAATAGCACCAGAAGCACCAAAAATTTCCAATGAGACCATTAATTTAATGAAAAACTCCGGACAATAAAGAATGCAGACAGTCCTTTTGGTAGGGTCGACTACGTTGAGCTTTGCAAAACTATAAGAAAACGTATTCGAGAGGAAAGGCACCGATTCAACATGCAGCTAGTGCAAAAAACTCTGGAAGAAAACAGGGGAATTAACAAAGCTAAGCACAAGCTGAGAAGGAAAAGGACACAAATGTTTTCTTTAATGCGTGAGGATGGTACAATATGCAGGAAACGGACGGTAATGTTAGAGGTTGTCCGAAGATTTTATTCAAAGTTATATGAGGACCAGAATCAGACAAGAACAGCAATGCCTACTGAAGAACAAATGCCGGATATCCTGGTGGAGAAAGTGACAATGGCTACAGACTCGATGAAAAATGGCAAGGCTCCAGGAGAGGATAGTATAACGGTGGAGATGTGAAAAGCTGGTGGTCGGACCTTACATAAAACACTGGCAAGATTGTACACAATCTGCCTTAAACAACAAGAAGTACCCAGCTTATGGAAAAATGCAGAAGTGATTCTTTTACATAAGAAAGAAGAACGGGAAGATTTAAAGAACTACCACCCAATAAGCCTCCTATCAGTGGTGTATAAAGCTTTCACCAAGATAATATCCAAAAGAATACCAAGAAAACTTAATGACGCACAACCAAGGGAGCAAGCGGGATTCATAAGTGGATTCAGTACATTGGATCATATCCAGGTTCTACAGCAGGTCATAGAAAAACACAACGAATACACTATGCCACTGTGCTTGACATTTATCGATTATGAAAAAGCATTAGATTCAATCTCAAAGCTGGCCATAATGGATGCATTGCTTAATGAAGGTGTAAAGAAAGCCTATGTAAACCTACTAGGATCGATATATGATGTAGCTACAGCGACAGTCCACCTTGAGGATCTTGAGGTGGGAATAAATGTAGAGCGGGGCGTACGGCAGGGGGACACAATATCACCTCTTCTTTTCTCAGCCTGCCTGGAAGAAGTGTTCCGTAAGCTGGATTGGGAACAAGGTGGAATAAGAATTAATGGTGTATACTTAAATCATCTTAGATTCGCAGATGATATCGTTCTTCTTTCACAAGGTCCAGATGAGCTGCAAAGGCACGTACAAGAATTGCAAAGGGCTGGGGAAACATTTGGCTTGAAAATAAACCAGAAGAAGAGTCAGGTCATGTCCAATAAATTTGCTGATCTTGGGCAAAGGGTTTCAATGGAAGGGGACACCGTTCGGGAGGTGGAACGACGCGTTAAATGTGGCTGGCAGGCATTTGGCAGGCTCAACATAGTGTTTAAGAGCAAACTACCACTTTGTCTGAAAAGAAAAGTCTTTGCTCAGTGTGTCATGTCCGCTATGACATACGAAAGTGAGACCTGAACACTGACATCACAGTCAGTTCAAAAACTTCGAGTAGCACAGAGAGGAATGGAAAGATGTATGCTTGGCATTACTAGACGGGATAGAAAGACCTGCACATGGATCAGAGAACAAACGAAAGTGAATGACATGATTGGAAGAATAAAGCAATTGAAATGGAAGTGGGCAGGCCATGTAGCGAGGCGCTGGGACGAAAGATGGACCAGAGCGGCTCTGGACTGGATACCGCTTGATCGCAAACGTCCACGGAAAAGACCGAAAACACGATGGACTGATGATATTATTAAGTATATCGGACCCGAATGGCAAAGGAAAGCTCAGGACCGCGAGAGTTGGAAACATGCTGAGAAGGCCTTCATCGTGCAATGGATTGATACGGGTTGATGATGATGATGATGATGATGATGATATATATAAATATATATATATATATATATATATATATATATATATATATATATATATATATATATATATATATATATATATATTTATTTATACAACACAAAAGGAAAAAGTGAAAATTTTTGTCGCTATATGATATCTCATATAATATATGCTTTATTAACATAATCCTCAGTAATGTATTTGCATAAATTTAATACGATTTGCATGTTTATATTAAATAAATATTAGATTGTAAAAATATGTGGTATCCATTTTTTCCCATCTCTGACTGCCTGTAACAAAAAAACTGTGCGTGTTGGAAGAAATTAGCTTATCATTTTCGGATTTAGGACTACAAAATACGTATACACTATTACAATATACATCTATTTTCATCAATGTTACCTCAAAAAAGTTTAAAATGTGTTAACGAGTGTAATTGACTAAACTTATGTTTTCTAATTAATATATCTACAATATTCTAATTATAGCCATTCACTTCGGACACATTTCGGACAACTCCCTAATTAATTTTAATTCTTTGTTGTAATTGTCTTTGTTTAAAGGAAAATTAAGTAATTATATAATATAATATAATTTACCATATATTTTTTAATATAGCCATCTTATTTTGGAAGCTATACGGAAGTTATGTGAATCGTCAGGAATATATCTTGAAACGGTGGTGTTTTTTCTAAAAATATCGAAATATTTCCTATTTTTATTATTTCTACTGACTAAAATATCCTAAAATGGTAATCTATCATTGTTTTTGAGTTCATACGTGAATACTATGTTTTGGGATTTACTATTTATGTTCTTAACAAAATCAAAAGTTTTTATTTTTTCAATTCAAAATTGCAAAAATGTCATCTACGTATCTTAACCACACAATCGGAAAGTAACTGAATTCAACCTTCCCTTCCAATTTACTCATGAATAAGTTGGCTAAGAACCGTGACAGGATTGCCAATTGCCGTCCCTTCTTGTTGTTCGTAAAATCTATTATTGAACTGTAAAATCTGTTATTAATTAGGGAGGTGTCCAAAGTGACTGGTTATAATAAGAATGTTGCAGATTACAAATCATAATTTTAGACAATTATTGAAAGAATCTTCGACTTTTCAAGAGGACCAGAACAATAATAGATTCATTATAATACCGTTTGATATTCAATTAACACAAATGCTAGACAAGATTTTGAAAAAAGTGGACATTGAGGTTGTCTACAAATCATATAATAAATTTAGATTTATTCCATTATCCAGAAGTCCTGGGAAATCCAAAGAATAAAATTGATCAACATGGAAAGTCGGGGATTTACGAAATTAGTTGGCAAGATTGTGATCGAAGGTATATTGGGACAACTAAAAGATCCATATTAACCACATATAAAAAACACATTGCCCACATTAGATACACGAGAAATGAAAAATCTTGTGTTGCCCAACATGCACTCGAACGTGATCACAATATAGATATTAGCAATTCAAAAGACTTGTTGAAAGTATAACTAATAATTGGGCTTTGGATTCGTATGAAAGCATTCAAATGAAAAAAATGTAAAAAAAACATCAACCGTGATAACGGACCTATTCCATTCGGTTAACTTTTTCCATTATTAATGTAAAGCTCAGTTAACTTCACGGTACATGATTTTTACACGCTTCATTTCGTATGGTTGTCATATAAATCGAACATAGTTTTAGATTTAGAATTAGATTAAATCGTCTCGTAAAGATGCTAACGCGTTTAGCGAAACGTGTGTAGAGAACCCTAAAAAAAGTGATTTGGTGTTTAGTGGTAAATCTCTTCTAGTTTAGTGTTTCACACCGAAGGTTCCGATTGAACAACTGAGTAATATGTTATTCAAAAATATTAAATCTCGTTTTTGAAGGATGCCGATTATTTAAATCTCTTGAATAAATTCTATTTTAATTCTTGAATTAGTATGAATTCCACGATTGTTAAAATTACACTTAATTTTATTCTGTAATGTAATTTTGGAATTTTGTTCCACATACATCAACATACAATCAACATACATCAATAACAAACAAAATCAGTCAAAAACAAAATGATACACATTATTAAAAAACCACCTTTAAATTTTTATCATTGGTATGGAAAAAGAAACCAGCTGCCATATTTACGTTAAAAGAGTTGGGAACGGCCCCATAATTAGTTTAAAAAACACTTTCCTTTCTCTGCCATCGTCGGAATTTAAATTTTCACTTATAAAAACTTAAAACTTTATTCGCCATAATGCCGCAAAAACCCCAAGCGCCTATAAATGAAATTAGAAGGTCATAAAATTAAATTTAATTTCTGCTTACTCAGAATTAACTCCCCTTCAACAATGACTCAATTATTTTTCATTTTCCGTTTTCGTATGCTATTGTGAGGAGGACGCTAAATTACAAAGGCTTGCCAAAAGGAAAGCATACAATTAATCTATGTCATTTGTTCTTTGTAAGCTTCCTTTTTGGCCTCTCCGCCTTGATTTCCAATACAGAGATGGAGTTAGGCTTTTCTTGTCCTTTCGATTTTGACACACATTTGCACTACGAGTATACTCACTGAGCAAAAGAAAGCAGTTTTAGATATTTGTTTTAGTAAATAATAGGAAAAGCAATAAATACTCTAATTGATTTTATAAAACTAAATTAAAGAACTAATTAACATATTTTGGAATAAATACAATCTACTGAAAGTGGAAAGGTAACTAAAATAAAATGAAATGCAAGACATTTAGGACATGATAGGCAAGTGATTGTAACAAAAAATATGAGGCATTCCTGATATTCACTTACTGAATATCCACAATTGCGTTGAAATGATGGCATCACCTCTTTCGGTTTTAGTAAAAGCCAAAAGTTACAGGAAATCAAATCTGGCAAATGTGAGATGTGGTCGAGTTCCAGTATGCTATTTGATTTAAGAAATCGGGTAGAGTTGCTTTTATACATCCGTTTTCAAAAATATGTTGTTGAAATGGCATGTACAGTGGAATTATAACAACCACACCACAACCATTTTGAAGAATTTCTATCTCTTTCTAAACATTTATTTCAGTTCCGTTTGTGAAAGAAGAAATGAACAGTTTACTGCACCCAACCAAAATACCTTTTGTTCATCTATGGGCTTTCTTACATTTGAATAATTCTACTATTATATAGAAGATAATGGAACAATTTGTTTTGAATAAGTCTTAAGTACTTAATGTTTCGCCAAATCATTCTTGAAACAAGTTCAACTCTTCACTCAAAGCGGTACACTTGAGAATGTTTATGATATTTTCCCCAGACGTCTTGAGCATTTACACAATGAGCGGATTAAAACCAGGAATGATTTACGCACATTTTCTACCATCCATGAAAATATTTCGATTGTTTCGTTGTTAATTTTCGATTGTCGAATTCGAAAGTTCATTTCCCCATTATTTTCTGTATCCGGTAGCATATTTTCATTGCAATTCGATGAATTGCAGATTGCAAAAATCTTCAAATTTTCGGCATTTTCACACAGTTTCGATTAAATGTGCAAAAATTTCAAAATTTATAATTGTCTCATTATCGATATCTAACTTGAAACCAAGAGTATCAATAATTTGGCAGTTGATTTACTTTAGTATTCGAAATATGAGTTCAAAATTGGATAATATATAAAAATTACATTCTCTAGATCATTTTTCCAAATATCTCGGAAACCGTTAGAGATATTACTTGACGTTATGGTGATAGCTGTATGAACAGGCAGAGCACCCACGTGGAGTATGAGTGAAAATTCGCTGGTTATACAATTAGAATATTTATTGTATATAAACAATATTTATGGTAATGGCATACAATTACCATACATAGAACACCAAACAAAGAGTATCAATAAATCATAACAGAACACGCGTACTACCATTAGAAATAGAAAAGAATAAAAAACTAAATAGACGAGACGATATTCTTCACAAACCAGCACTATGGAAAACATTACACAAAAAGAGTGGCGGCTCGTGAGAGAGGATTAACACAATAAATAGTTTTTCAGAGCAAAACACTATATTTTATTTCCGTTCAGTTTCTTTTCTTTAACTCATTTTTAAGATATTATCAAAAATTAAATTCTCCAAATGTAGAGAAACGTCTGTTGACCTATCACACCAAATAATTTTTTCATCGTTGGTCGGAAGTTTACCTCCAGCGACCGTATCTCGTCGTTGGCGTTACATGTTTTGTTGGTTGCCAGAATTGAGGGGTTTAACTGTTTTTTAAAAAATGCGATTTGGCCGTAGATTCCCTGCAACCAAGCGTATCGGTAATTAGTTTTAAACGCTGATTTAACGGATACGAAGCGTTTGATATGTCTCGCGTCGCGTATTTTGTTCACCTCGCAAATACTTCTTTTAATTTGGGATTTGCTACATGTGTACACACTGAGTAGTACTTTTTAAATAAAAAAACTTTTGTAATAATGCAGTTTTCATTGCAAAGGTTTTTTTCGAACTTTTTCGACTTTTCTCTATTGATTTGCAGTTGCAAATAAACTGTTTGAATAGTTTACTCTTCGAGAAACGGTAAGTATCTACCTATTCATTTCTTTATCTGCGCAACAAGCAACAACCTATCTTTCAATGTCCTCGTAAGTAGTAACAATATAACATTTTAATGTTTTCCTGGTTACCTCCTGTATAAGGTTTCAATTGCGCGAAAAGTAAAAAGGAGGAAGGGAAAAGCAAAAAAAATTCTTCAGTAGAACTATTTTCTTCTACGCCCATTTCCACTTTAAAAACCCACGAGCCGACACTGTGAAAAGGTCCTAATAAGGTGAACATATTGTAGCTTTTACAAATTATCGGCCGCTACAGGTAAGGTTGTTTTGCGCACATCTTATTTAAGAGTGCACCGGTATTCTCCGGGACAAAGACCAAGAGAGTCGAACATCACACCTCGAACTAAACAGATGTCTTCACGCCATTTCCTTCCATTAGGGAGGATTTCAGGGCCCGGTCGTTGTAGAACCCGGTCATTTTGGGGTCCACTCATTGCAGAACCCGGTCAATGTAGACTCCAGAGCTTTTAGGACCACCGCGTTTTGGCCACATAACTGTTCAGTAATCGAACATCTTGATAACGGGACAGTCCAGAGGCTGGATAATCGAACAGCACCACAAAGGGTAAGGTCAGATAATACTTTATTATTTTATTAGTATTTTTATGAATATTTTACATTATTTGTTCAATCGCCATCTCTCTACCACCATTTAATAATGTTGAACAATTGAATTTATTTCGGTTTAATTTGATTTAATTTACTTTGACTTGATTCAATTTGATTGGACGTGGCGTACGATCGCTAGAGGTAATCGTCAGACCAAGGATATAAAAATTGTGGTGAGAGGATAGAATTTTTATCGGCATTATTTGGTGTGATTGATCGACAAACGTTCTTCTACATTTGGAGATTTTAATTTTTAATAATATCTTAAAATGAGTTAAAGGAAAGAAACTGAACGGAAATGAAATATGGTGTTTTGCTCTAAAAAATTGTACTGTAATAAATTCAGGAGGGGCGGTGGTCCAACGACCTTTCTCACGAGCCGCCACTGCTTTCTCAAGAGTAGCTTGAACTAATACTGAGTATTAGTTCAACATACTTTAGCTGTAAAAGCAGACTCTAATCGAATCACTGTATGTTTTTGATATTACAATTTTCTTTTAGGCCACGAATTTTTAGTTAAAATTTTCAACCATTATCGTTATTCTAAATTATCTTCTATCATAATGTGAAAGTCATGCCTTTTTAAAAGTATATCTCTTAGTAAATAATTTCTTATATGTATTTGTATGTATTTATAAAATTATAAGGATATTATACCTCTATAGTGAACTACTTTACGAAACAATTATTGAATAATTAACAACTAAAGAGATATACATTATAATTCCTATTGTCGGAAGAAGTTTCATTGATACTAAGCATTACCTCTTAAAGATGCTGTAATCACTGTTAAATCTGCTAGTTTAATCACAACAAAATATGGAATACAATTAATAGTTAACTAAACTAGATACCATGTTCTTGATGTATGTAACCTGTTCTAATTACAGGTTACATTAATTGTTAGATTATGCAATCCGTCATGCATCCATATTAGAATAGATCTCTCTATCCATTAGTTGATCATTAATAGTTATTTATCAACAGATCGATAGAGAGTGAGATACAAATTTTTCTTAATCCGTATTTTTCTTAAATATATTATATCAAAGCAATGTTAACTGCAGATAAGCAAATTATAAAAGCAAATTTATTGTATTAGTTAGTTATACCGTAATTCGTTTCTCTCGAATGCAACCTTAAATTCAAACTCTTAAATTCTCAAACACCAAATCGCTTTTATAAAACTTCCCGACGTGCATTTCGCTAAGCATTTTGGCATTATCAGGAGATGATTTAATCTAATTCTAAAACTAAACTATGTTCTATTTACATAATATGCATTGAATAAATCGAATGATGATGCTAACATGGTTAGCGAAACCCGCGTCGAGAAGTTTTTTAAAAGTGTTTTATAAAATGGTTACTTATAAATCTCTTCCAGTATAGAGTTTCACACCGAAGAATTGAATTATCCAGTCCATTTAATGTATTTATAATTTTTATTATTTCTTAAAGCATCCATCAAAGTTTTTTCTTTTTTTCTGAACTGTACATATAACGTTGAAGCGTTCAAAAATTAGATTTATTTTTAGTCAATAACATTTTTTTTGAAAATTTTTATTTTAAAACTTTTAGTGTTAATTAAAAACTATTTGTGCTTTTATTTTGCTGATAAGTCTTTTATATCCTGATGATCCTAACTTGATAAGCGAAACAAGTGTGCACTAAGTTCAATGCGATCTGGTATAAGTGAAAAACATAAACTTTTAGTATTCAACATCATGTGTTTCTACAGTGTCTAATATTATAGTATCAGCTGTCCCTATATATATATATATATATATATATATATATATATATATATATATATATATATATATATATATATATATATATATATATATATATATATATATATATATATATATATAAATGCAATTTAAATCCATACTCCATATGGGTGTCTTATTTGTTCCTACCCCCGCTCCCAAAACGTTACCAAATATCTCCCAATAACAATTTCTATCCTTGCTGGTCTTCGTCAGTCAAACGAACGTCATATACTTTTGGTCGACAATACCTAATTACAGAGGTATATCCCTGCAAAATTCTAAAATAAATTTCACAGCTCTTAATAATTTTGAAACTCTCTACAGGGCATAATTTGGTAGTATTGCTGAAAATATAAATTTATTAGTGGCTTAGATAGTGTTACCACTAAAAGCACCTTATAATTTTTTTGGAAATAACAGCTTTTTGCCCAGGAAAATTATAATTTTACTTTTGATGATTGAACTTATTAACATACACACCACAACTGAGCTTACAACTTACTTATTTTAATTTAATCTCATTTGCTTTATTAAAATTATATTCCAATGAAAATTAGAATTATTAGCACTCAAATGTTCATCTCTAACTCCTTTAAAAACAATTAAATTTTTTTCAATACAACCGTATTTAAAATCTTTCATGATATGAAACGCTCACGTTTGAGAATATTCGAGTCAATAATTTCACTATATGATACAAAAAGTGAATTTCATCTTTAAGTCTTGTTCTATGGAATGCTTATTTCAGATCGGCCAAACAGAACGTTCAACCAAATATAAAAAAGATTTTTGAGTCAATTGTTTTTTCAATTGAAAGAGCTGCCCTCGGCAAACTCCAAGAAGTATCGTTGAACAACGATTTGTACAAACATGTTTCTCTTTCTTCAAACATATTTAAAAGATTTATTGTAAAAAAAATGATTCTTCGCATTTTCGTTCGAAAATATTTTTTAGTTACTTTTTTCATTCTAACGAATTGCCCTTGGCAAAATCCGAAAAATATTGTTGAACAACGATTTGAACAAACATTCTTTTGATTTCAAACAGATTTATTGTCGAAATCTTAAGATTTTTTGACGGCAGAATATTTTTGAACGCACAGAAAACGGTTTAAACAGTATTGTTTATTTTCTTGTAGGAATATTAATTAATTCACCTGAAACTATTTTTATTTCTCGATATTTGTCATTTAGAACTATTTCCGATAGGCTTAATACAATAGCTTGCGAGTTTTTGATATCATCTTAATTATAATTATTTCGGAATTTTAGAATAAAAATTGTTCTTATAGTTTTTAGAAGCACCATTTACTATCACAAAATTTAACCTAAACTGTTTGTAAGTACGAAGTAAAAATTTGAAAAATTATCACATCTCTTCAAAACTATATTTTTCTTACCGGGAGATTGGCATTTCCTGTAATCCGGCGACTCGGAGGTTGAAATGCAGCGTCACTTGTTGCTGTTGGTACTTGAATAGGGATGGCTCCTTCGAGGAGAAACCAGGCTTGCGTACTGCGTTCCAACTGACAAGAGTGTAAAATCCGAAAAGGATTTCCCTTCAATCATGCCAGTTCGTGGGCGGATGTCGTCTGAGTGACCTATGGTCAACCACAAAACCAAGGATTGATAACCTGAGGCGAGTGGTGAACGGGCTTAATCTAAAGCTGATTACCGTCGTTCGGAACCCACGTTAAGCTGTAGGTTCTATTGCTAAATATCCTCAGTTAACAATTAACTTTTCATATTATTTTTGATACCAAAATAAATGATGATAAACGACGAATGTAGAAGAGATAGAGACAGAATGTCTCATCTTATTGAGTCTTCTTATGAGTCATCTTATTGAGTCTTATACTATGTTTTGTAACCTTCGCAGCCATTCAATAATTCAGCTTGAACTCGACTGACGAAGGCTATAAGCCAGTTATCAGTCTACGTAGATACTTGCTGTACTGGTGGCGGCTGAAGGAACTGGTAGAGCACCCATAGTAGAGTATGAGTGAAAATTATTTGCTTATAAATATTTTTCTTCATACGCCTTTCCAATATATCGATATATACGGTCTTTTGCTAGTTACGGATTTACGGACCAGTTTCTAGCCTTTCAGCCATCATCAGGCATGTTCAAGTTGAGCTCTCCTTTCACAAAACGCAGAGGAGCTGCAAAGACATATACGAGAGCTGTAAAAACCTGGAGAATCACTTAGTTTCAAAATAAACCTGAAAAAGAGTCAGATCATGTTCAATAAATTTGCTGAGGACAGAAAAAAATTCTATTTTAGGAAGGGATTTAGATGTTGTGAATCACTACATATATCTTGACCAGAACATTTTAATTGAAGAGGATATCAACCGGGAGGTGGAACGGTGTGTTAAATAAACGTGGCCAGCAGGCAACTGGTAGGCTCAACATAGGATTTAAGAACACATTCCCACTTTGCCTGAAAAGAAAAGTTTTTGGTCAGTGCGACCTGTCCGTTAAGATATAGCGAAGGAAAACTTGAACACTCACATCGCAATCAGTTCAAAAACATCTGGTAGCAGAGGGGAATGAAAAGATGTATGCTTGTATGAATCACGGGACAGAAAGTCCTGCACACTGATTAGAGAACAAACAAAAGTATGTGACATCATTGAAAGAGGAATTGAAATAGAGGTGGACAGGCAGGCTATAGCGAGGCGAAGGGAAGACAGATGGACCAAGGCAATCCTGGACTGGATAGCGCTTGATCACAAACATCCACGAAAAAGACCCAAAACCACGATGGACTGATGACATTAAATATATTGGATCCGAATGGCACAAGAAAGCTCAGGACCGCGAGGAAAAAAGAAACAGAAATCTTACAAATATTATGAATGTGAAAGTAGGTTTGTTAGGATGTTTCTCTTTCAATCACGCTTGAACGGAAGGAAGGGCATATAATAGCGTAGGGTTTACATAGATACGTATATATATAGGTTGTATCTATAAACAAAATTAAAATTTGGAACGAGTATTCTTCATGCGCTGTAAATGTGCGCTAGGAAAAGGGTTAATCAAAATCAACTCCTAAGGGGGATTGCGGAGGCGTAAAAGATAAATATAGTCTCGTTTTTAACTTAAAGTCCTATAGACTTGAAATTGAACAGTTGTTCTCAATGCATCGTACTTGTTCGTTACGGAAGAGGGTTCATAAAAATCAAATTTCATATTTATTTTATTTTTATGGTTTTGTACCAGAGACCATTATCAATTTGCGATTGTATCGTTGTGGATCCCTCGCAATGCTGTGTCCATGAAATTTATAGAAAAAAAATGTCAAATTGCAGGTAAAAGCTATGGAAGTCTAAAAGTCATTTTAAAATTATTTACAAAAAATTTAAAAAACTATCGCCATTAACTCTATTTTCAAAAAAATAAGGCTCTAGAGGGCAATCTTCAATAATACCAGCCACACATTAAGAGACCATCTATACTGATGATCTAAAGGACTAATAAATCTTGGATTTTCACTGCTTTAATAGAGGAAGTTATATCGGTTGATGTACCCATTTTTATGAAAAGTTACTTCACCTGTCAATAAAATATATTTTTTCATTTATCTATCTAAAATGTTGTTTGCATTAAAAGTTAAATCATAGTTTCACTAATATTTCTACCAAAACTGATAATCCTATGTAATAAAATAAATGATACATGACGCTGCAAAATAGAGTCTGCAACTCCGATATTTTGTAACAAAATGGCCAAATCATTAGGCTTAAGTATAGGACATGCTTCACAAAATATGTTTAGAATTAAAAGCAGAATGCAAAAATAGATGAACACATTGGGCATCTGATAAAAATAACAAAATTATACCCGGTCGCGGTTTTGTGAAACACCCATTATAAATAATTTAAATTAAGCAGCTGCCTATTTAGTTGTACAACTCTTACACTTAAACTTTTCCTCTATCTCTAGCCATTATCAAGATATCAACCGATATCGCACTATTGGGACACCCTGTATATATATATATTATTCTATATATTATTATTTACGTATGGACCCTGGTAGACCACGAGAAGTACAGTTAGAGGCGTTTGTTGTTGTTAGCCTTCCTTTTCGCCCATATTAACCTCATTCTTTCGCTATGAGTTTTTTCCTTTCGTCAGACCAAGTTGTTTCAGTCTTCCAACACTTTTCTCTCTGGCCAACCTTCCAAACGTTAACATTGTGTCTGAAACAGCCTATATCCTGAAATTCACCTTGTGTAATATTTGCTGATCTCAGTTCCTCTTTAATAACAGCAGTCAATTTAATTATTTTTACTTTAGCTCTACTCCTATTTTCATAAAATTCGACTATTTGTCTAGTTAGCCTACTCGGATTTATTCGTTTTATGTGTCCGTAAAACTTAAGACTTCTTTTCCTCATATCGCTATGTATATCTGTGTATTGTTTGATTTTTGGTTTTCTCGAAGTCGGTACGTTGTGCTATTTATTTGTTTGGGGCCTAAGATTTTCCTTATGATCTTTCTTTCCTTCTTTCAATGTCCTCGATGGCTCTCTTTCTATTTAAAATTAGCGTTTTTGCCCCATATAGACATTCTGGCTTAATAACTGTGTTGTAATGTCTCAGTTTGGTGTTTTTAGATATACATTTTTTGTTGTAAATATTTTGTGCAAGTCTCAATGCCGTTTCCATTTTTTGACATCTACCCTTATTGTTCGCTTTTTCCAACCCATTTTCCATGATTATTTCACCCAAATATTTGAATTGAGAGACTCGTCTAATGTTACCATATTTTGTTTTTAGAAATGGTGTTCTTAGTCTGTTACAGGTATGTATTGTGTCTTTCCAAAGGAAATTTGGAGTCCTGCCTTTTCTGCTGTTTCTTTTAAGATTTCAATTTGTTTTTGTGCCATTAATATATCTCGAGCCAAAATTGCTAGATCATCAGCAAACTCCAGAAAAAAATTTTGATGTTGATTCTCCCCAGTTTAATGGGCTGGTCAATATTCAGGGCAGACTTTTTTTCACGCCACTCCTGTATTACTTTTTCTAGGACACAATTAAATAAGAGTGGCGAGAGTCCATCCCCTTGTCTCACTCCAGTTTTAATTTCGAAGGGCTCTGAGATGTCACCCATGAATTTAACTTTTGACCTTGTGTTAGTTAACGTTGCTTTAATAATTGCCAGCGTTTTCAGATCTAGTCCTTATTGTTTCAAGATTTGGAATAAAGATTCGCGATCGATAGAATCATATGTTTTTTTAAATCCATAAATGTACAGACGAGATTTTTATTGTACTGTTTTTGATGTCTTAGGAGCAACTTTAGATTAAGGATCTGTTCAGGGCAGGATCTGCCCGGTCGAAAACCTGTTTGATATTCACCAATTTTAGATTCTAGCTGTCCCTGTGCTCTGTCTATAGACATTCTGTCTGTAGACATTGAGATAGAATCTTGTAACAACCGGTGGAAGAGATATCCCTCTGTAGTTGTTTACATCCGTTCTATCTCGTTTCTTGTGTAGTGGATGGATTACAGATCTTTCCAATCTTTCGGAATCCGTTCGGTTCGCCAAACTTCTTGTAGAATTTTCGTTATTTCCTTGATTGTACCTGGACAAGTGGATTTCAAAGGTTCAGCAGTGATTCCATCTTCACCAGAAGCTTTGTTATTTTTAGGTCGCATGATTTGCCTAATTATTTCATCTTAATTCGGTGGTAATAAATTTGGGTTTGTTTGTTTAGGGTTTAGTGTTGGTAATTTGTTTAAGGGCTCAGGACAATTTAGTAGTTGTTCAAAATATTTCGCAAGTTCTCTGCAATTGCTTTGGTTATTGAGAGCTAATTGTCCGTTTTCCTTTTGGAAGCAAAGATTTTGGAGTTGACAACCTATTAATTTAATTTTAAATGTTTTGTAAAAGTTTCGGGTGCTATTTTTTTGGAAATATTTTTTTATTTCATTAAGTTGATGGTTTTCATGTTTTCTTTTAGTTTGTCTAATTAGCTTCGATGTTTCTATTCTTACTTCCAAAAAGATGTTATAATTTATTGCTGTTTTTTGACTGTTCCAATCTTTCAATGCTTTGCTTCGGCTTAATACTCCTTGCTCGCAAGCTACATCCCACCACGGATATTTTCTACGTTTTTGTAAAGGGACCAACTTTAAAGCTGTTTTAATAATTTTTTATTTCATTTCTTGCCAGTTTTGTGCTGGTTGTTTATGAAGCTGTTCTGTTAGGGTTGGTTTTATTTTCGTAGGATCGAACTTTGGTACTCTCTTTTGAATAAGTTTTCGAGGTTTTAAGCTAAGTTTGATTCTAGTCAAGTAGTGATCCGTGTCTATGTTAGCTCCTTTCCTGACTTGAACATTCAAAATCTCTTTATAATTGGGGTGCGAAATGGCAACATGATTAATTTGAAATTCACCCATGTACGTGTTTGGGCACGTCCAGGTCTTTTATTTTGTTATTTTCTTCTTAAAATGGTTTGACATTATTTTTAGATTAAACTGCGAACACAGTTCGACCAATCTTCTACCATTATGGTTAGTCCATTTATGAGCGGAAAAACTGCCGACTGTTTTTCTGTACTTTCTTTATTTCCCTAGTTGGGCGTTGAAATCACTCAATAGGATTTCTACATGGTTAGAGGGAGTTTTAGAAATATTCTTTTCCAGAATTTCCCAGGACTTATTTACTTTTTCAGGATTAGATTTATTTTCTTCGTTAACTGGGAGGTGTGCATTGATTAATGTATAGTTTTTATTAGCATACTTGAGGGATAGTATCATAAGTCGATTAGTTACTGGTTGGACATTAGTTATAGAACCAAGAGTATTTCTTGAGATAGCGAAAGCAACACCTAGATATGGTGTATTTTTGAGTATTCTTTTGTTTATCTATCTTTTGAGTATTCTTTTGTCTATCTACCGTTTTACTTATAAAAAGTCTGTAGTAGCTGAATTCCAAGGTGTTATCTTCTGTCAATCTGGTTTCTTGCGAAGTTAAAATTTGGATTTTTTGCTGACTCAATGTTCGCCCCAATTCGTGTAGTTTTCCTGGGCACAGGAGAGAATTGATATTTAACGTTCCAAAGAATGTTTTTGTTTTCGGTTCAGACCTTGGCCAGAGGTCTCCGACTCCCTATGAAAGATTTTCGGTTTAAGCCCGAACGCCCCAGAATCCCTGTTATTCCAGAAATTCCTGTTGTACCAGCAAAGCTGGCAGAGGATTGTCTACCTCCTGGGGTAATTTTGTAATTACTAGAATGCTTCATCTTGTACTTTGAATTAAAGGTTTCAACCATGATGGTTCAGAGGTTAAGACTGGAGGGATTAGTTTCCGAATTTAATTATCAGCCGCACCACTGATGAACAGACGCTGACCACTCAACCGCTTGATACAAGTCAGATGTTAAGTGAATTTAGGTTTTTCGCCTTGGTTCGGGGCTGCTTATTTTGAGATATTCGCTCAATCAATAATTAATATTAATATATCAATTATTTTCAAGAAAAATACAAAATTTTCTCTTTTTTCTTTTCTGCTTTATTTCCTGTTATTACACAACGGTTTTTAGTTATTTAATTTATCAACATTTGCCAGCCAAATTAACTGATAATATATTAGAGAGTAATTAAAGATGGTTTCCTTAATTATGGTTAAATTATTTAACGATAGTTCGTTTAGCAGCAGCTAATAGGCATATCAAATATTTATCACAGATTTGATTATCCCATAGAAGCATATTGTGACAAATACTTTGTATTGTGGAACGACAGTACAACACGTACAACAACAAGTACAACATTCAATATACGTAATTAAACAAAAATTAAAATATTGTTATTGTTTAGCATGTCTTGAACACATAGACTGATACACTTTTTAGTTTTTTAGTAAAAATGAGACAAAATGAGCGGTTTATTAAATTTGAACCAAAAATAAAAATATTTTTTTAAAGCTAAGCAATATTCTCTATTAGCTATTCCCTTTTTTTCGAAAAAAGCACATTGAGATCTTCGAGACATTGGGAGACATTTCCAAATTACTGATTTTACCGTGTTTTTGTGAAACAGAGATATATACCAGCACTAGGTTCTGATCGTTCGAGAAATACATGATGCTTGATGCTTTTACTGTAGTGCATGATGCTTTTATTGTAGCTAGAGACAAGATTGTTTCCAAGGCGATTATTGATCGACATTTACATGCTACGAGGGTTGTTATTTATGTATCCAGAATAATAAGTAAAAACAAATATTTATTATTGAAAATGGTTTTATTGTTTTTCCAAATATTCTCCGCGATGATCGATACACTTTTACATACTTTTGATCTAATTTACATAACGATTGATAATAATTTTTCCATTCCGATTGAGATATCTCCAAAACATGCATTTTGAACGTATCAACAACTTGTTCTGGCGTCGAAAATCGTTGACCACGTAGTTTGTTCTTCACGGGCGGGAACAAAAAGAAATCGTTGGGTGCTAAATCAGGACTGTATGGGGTATGACCCATTAATTCGATATTTTGTTTGGTCCAATACTGTGTTGTTTGATCCGATGTGTGAGAGCTCGCGTTGTCATTGTAAAGAATGATCTTGTGTCGCTGGTTGTTTTTTCTTATTTCTTCAAAGACATCGGGCAAATAAATGGTAGTGTACCATTCAGAATTGACTATTCTATGATTCTCTAGTGGCACTATAGCTACTTGCCCATTTATCCCAAAAAATCAGACGACCATTTTCTTCGAAGTGCTTCTTTCACGAATAACTTTTGTTGGGTTTGGCTCATTTTGAAAGGCTCATACAGTCGACTGCTGTTTATTTTCGGACTCATACGTATAAATCCAAGATACCTCACCTAAGCAGATATTATACACGGCTTTTAACGCAGCACAATTTTATTTTTTGAGCATTTCTTTGCACCAATCGACACGAGTCTTTTTTCAGCGATTGTAAAATTATGCGGAATCCAATGCGCACAAATATGTTTCTCGGCTATTTTAAATGTTCATGTAAATACTAATGCCCAATTATTGAGGGATGCTTCAATCTTACGGTATGTCACATCACATGACGATCTTGCTTTATCAGTTCGCGCACGGTATCAATGTTTTCTAGCACAACAAACGATTTTCGACGACCTTCTTTAAATTCGTCCGTGAGCGAATGAGGGTCCCGATTAAGTTCACTAAACCAGTGATATATAGTACCTTCAGATGGTGTTTAATCGCCAAAAGTCGAAGTGAGTTGATCGATGCACTGTTAAGATAATCCACGTCGAAAGTAGTAATAAATCATCGCACGAAAATTCTCAGGAATTAATTCCATTTTCTGACTGAGACGAATTTTCAAATCACTATACTACACAAATAGCGTCCGTTTGACAAAACGTTCTGAGTACGTATATAGTTAACAATGTCAAACTTCACTATGTATATGTCAGATGGTGCCTACCAACACCATTATTGCCAAATCCGGATACATAAATAGCAACTCTCGTATGAAAATTCCTGAAGATGCGATGGTCCTTTTAAACTGATTCTTTTTGGAGCCTAGACTAAATAATTTAGAACCGAATGAGAGGTAATGAGCCAGAATTGAATGAGATCTGTATGACACCATGATGAGTATAGAAAATACGTGATGCAATAAACAAAATTTAGCTTTCTCGTTAGAATGCTAGTAACCCTTACCAGTAGCTTAGTAACCATCTGAGGATATTTAATTGCAGCCTATTATACAACTGAAATATTGCAGCCAGTCCTGAAATATTCAAAAGAAATGTCTGTCTTATGTCCGCAATTGTTCGAGTCATGTTGGGTTCTAAAGCATCAACAGTTGCTGGTTTAGCGACATAGACCAAAGATTTAGCATAACCTCAAAGAAAATATTCTAAGAGCGTTAAATCACATGTCCTTGGTGGCCAATTATCAGGTCCGTTCCTCGATATAATTTCCTTACCGAATTGTTCCCTCAATGAATCGATTGTTGTATTTGGCTGTATGACATGAGCCGTCCTGATGGAATTCACCTAGTCCTGTTAGAATTCACCTAGTCAAATAACAAAACCCAATTATTTACCAACATCGCGAATTGATAAATTGGGATCTTCATCAATACTGTCAGAAACAGGCGATATTTTCTTCGAAAAGCACAGTATTTTGTCTTATTTTTATTTTAATGTTGAGCAGCGTGAAATGCGTTCAAAAGTTTTCGATAATTTGGCGAATACATCACGAAGTTCAAATTCACGAAGTACTCTATGTGTTTGAAGCAAGAAACACTGACTTTGATAATACATTTCGACAATTTGTACACGTTGCTCCGATGTTAAACGTTTCATGATGATTTTCCAGACTTTTAAAACACAAATTCGCAGATTTGCACGCAAACTCACCGTTCGTTTGATAGTTAGTAATGTTTCATTTTATAACATTTTGTTTTTTTTTTGTTCTCCATATATATAATATAATTTAATTTTGATTAACTTTCCCTTCTTGTCTGAAGCGTAAACGATTTTATTAGAAGGGGATAAAACTTAAAGAATATCATTATTATACTGTGCCTTGTTTGAAACTGTCAATTTGTAGATGGGGGGTATAAAAGGTAGTTCGTGAGTTTTTAAACTACATCACCAATCGCATGCTGAAAAAGCTGCCGAGAAAAGGAATTGCCGCCATCACCGCCATTGCAAACGCAATCATTAGACTGCGGTATTTCCCGTATAGATGGAAATACGCAATGGTGAGAATGATATCGAAGCCAGGGAAAGACAAAAAATTTCCCCAAAACTACAGACCGATAAGGTTATTGCCATCAATAAGTAAGGTCGTAGAAAGAGTGGTTTTAAAGAGATTAGAGAAGGTGCTCGAAGAAAACAGCATCCTTCCGCCCGAACAGTTCAGGTTTAGAAAAAACCACTCTGCCGAAGATCAACTGTTATGTGTCATAGAAAACATAACAGAGACGCTGGACAGAAGACATGGAACGGCTATCGTCCTACTCGATGTCGAAACGGCTTTCCACAGGGTATGGCACGATGGCCTGATCCACAAGATGATCGACATGGGATTCCCGGAGTGGATTGTTGAGCAGATTGACTCATACCTAAGAGAACAAAGTTTCTCTGTGAAAATGGCAAAAGTGAAATCGGCCAAAAGATGGATGGAGGCAGGAGTGCCGCAGGGAGCGGTACTAGCGCCCCATCTCTACAACATATACACCAGTGATATTCCGAGGAGGAATAACACTAGAGTAGCCCTGTATGCCGATGATACGGCCATCATGGCCAGGCATAAGAGACCGGACCAGGCCGTCAGATACGTCCAGGATCACCTGGACGATCTGATGAAATGGTTGATAGTCTGGAAGGTCAAGGCCAATATCGCCAAGACACAGGCTATCTGCGTCACGCAGAGATTGAATCACCAGCTGGAAATCGAAAACGAAAGAGTGACATGGAAAGATACTGTAAAGTATCTAGGTGTCACCATCGACATGAGGACATCATGGAGGCATTATCAACAAGGAGGCAAAGAACACATGGTGTAAAGCTGTGGCTGTTGCAAAGATAGCTTACCAGCTAATTTGCAGAACCAGCAAATTAGATGTGAAGCTGAAGATCCTGATGATTAGATCATTAGTGAGAAGCGTCATGATGTACGGATCGGTCGCATGGGGCTACACGGCAAAATCCTACATCAAGCAACTGGAACGTTGCTAGAACAAGCTAGTGAGAGTAGCTCTCGATGGCCCTTGGTACATCTCTAATGCACAGATACGTAGAGAGATGATGTGGACTCCCTTTAGGCAGTGCATGCAAGAAAAGGCAGAAAAAGCCTTCTTGAAGAAACGCGACCACCCAAATCAAGAACTGCGAAGGTTAACGGACTATCGTCCGGAAGACTTCGCAGCTTTGGGTGGCAGACGGTACAGAAGACCAAAACTCCAACTTTTGGAGGACTAGGTTGACTGTTGCCCAACGAGGGAGCATCATCGAAGGAAGGGACGCCATGTCCCAGTTTGGAAAAAGAAAAGAAGTTAGTGGTGAAAGGAAAGTTTTTTCTCTTTCAGGTTACAACAGGTAAGAAAGATGATTTACGCCGAAACACCTTCAGTGTCATCGGCAAACAAAATGATATCTTAAGACTACACCCCCCTCTGGTACTTGTCCCCCAGAGGGGAGTGGTGCGAAGGGCTTGGCCCACCCCGTTCGGCGGCCAAGCAGCGGAAACACCAATGAAAGGGAAGATAATGGTTTTGTGAGTAGCGTTACGACTACGGAAACCTTATCCCATCTAACCAGCAGTGAAGTTTCGGGATTATTTTAGAAAATAATCTCGGGTGGATGGAGGGTGCGTTTTTTTAAACTACATCTAAAATCGAAACAATAAGTGATACGAAGTCCTAGGAACTTTAAAATGAAATAAAATTTCTATAAAATTAATAAAAACGAAAATCTAAAGTGAGATAAATTAGCTCCTGAAGAAAATAATATTTATAATTATTAAAATGCACTTTTTACAAGTCAATACTATGTTGAGAAGTGGTCCTAAACTGTTTTGACACTCGTAATACTAATTGTGAGAGTTATCGCTAAAGCATAACTCATAACTTATTGAATGTCAAATTTTTTTTGGTTGCATCAACAGTTCTGAAATAGGCAAATCACGCGAATATGGCTGGACATTTTTTAGTGTAAATGCGTATGTGAAATCTGTCAAAAACTTATTCACATATAAATCATTATGCGTTAAAATATGTCATACGAATAATATTCTCTAAATATATTTTACAACAAGGCTCCAGAAATGTTTAATAAATTATCATGTTGCCAAATTGTTTATTACAAAACAAAAACGTTTTTTACTTTTCCCAATCTTAAAGTTAGTAGAAAAGCCAAAGAAACAAAAAAGTTTTCTGCTGTTCTCTTGAGTTTGCCTCCAATGAGATAATGAGTTCATCTATTCAATCAACGGATTACACAGATCCACATGATTTTTTGTATCAAGTGTTTAAGTCGATTTTTAATAAAATGGCAAGTTCTAGTCGTCGATTTTGCAAAAATCCAGCGGATCAGTTTTTTTTATACATATGCGAACGATTTAATTTAAAGTCACAAGCTAAATCTATATCCGAAGAAGTCAAAAAGTCAATCTTTTATATTTTATGTGCCAAATTAGAGATCAAGATAAAGTTGGGCTCCTCATGTTTGATGTGTGATGCTGAGACTTAAATGTGTTTTACTTTACCGAAAACGGAATGTAACATTTTTAAGTTTTTATAAAATGGACGAATATTGACTGTTGTGACTTATCACTGTTGTGATATTGATTGTTTAATGAATGAGCTTAAAATGGAACATGTACCTTCCGAGTGGCGTATTTTTATATTCGTCGAAATACAGCCCTCTCGCTTTATAATGGGAACAAAAACCCATCTATTCCTTTACCACATTCAGTGACATTGAAAGAAACCTATGACAATTTAGCAACCATACTAAATCACGTTCAATATGAACAGTATCAGTAGGATATTTGTGGGGATTTAAAGGTGATAGGTATATTGCTAGGGCTTCAAGGGGGTTTTCCAATATATTGCTGTTTTTTGTGTCTCTGGGACAATGGGAAAACAAAAGAACATTACACTAAGAAAGATTGGCCTCAAAAAACTTCTTTTGAACCTGGTATTTCAAACAAAAAATATGCCCTCTTTGTTAACCCAAAAAAGCTGCTTCTTCGGCCTCCATATTAAGCTTGAACTAATGAAAAACTTTGTCAGATCTATGAATAAAAAGCTAAGGATTTCAAGTACCTAAAAGAAATAATTCGACAATTAAGTGATGTAAAAGTAAATGAAGGCATATCTATTGGACTCAAATAAGGAAACTTCTAGGTGATATTCGTTTTTAAGAAAAATTAAGTAAAAAGGAATTGGCAGCTTGGAAGTGTTTTGTAAGTGTAATGAAATGCTTTTTGAGCAACAAGAAAGATGAAAACTATAAAAACCTCATAGATGGACTCTTAAAAGTCTATGAAATACTAAAGTGTCACATGTGCTTAAAATTGTATACCCCCATTTGGATTTTGTTCTGGAAAATTTGGGCGCAGTAAGCAGCGAACAAGGAGAAAGGTTTCACCAGGACATCGGAATGATAGAAGCGATAGAAGCGATACCAGGGACGCTGGAACCCATCTATATTGGACGAATACTGCTGGTTTTTAAAAAGTAATGATGCTACAAAACACAAGAGGAAAAAGTTAAAGTTTTTGTCGGTGTATGACATCTCATGAAATATGTTTTTTATTCATATAATTCCCAGTAATTTTTTTGCATAGATTTAACATATTTTACATGTTTATATTAAATAAATATTAGAATGTAAAAATATGTCGTCTCCGTTTTTTTCCACAACTACGCCCTTGTAATAAAAAAACTTTACGTGTTACAGTAATTAGCTTATCGTTTTCGGATTTAGGACTACAAAATAATTCATATACACCTATGTTTATCAATGTTACATCAAAAAAGTTTCAATTTGTTGACCTCTGTTATATTCCAGACATGCTCCATGGTCGATAAATCAGACGATTTTTCTGATTGCTGACGATGCTACTGTATTATGATTTAAAATTCCTTGTACCGGAGGCAAAACATTTTCAATTGTATTAATTGGTTAAAAAATAATGAGATTTAATGAGCGATGTGTATTTTTAGTTCCATTATACAGAGTATGAAATATACTATTTATGAATACACAAAATCTCTTTCTCAGCTTGACATTCCAGAAATGATATAGTTACATTTTACGAATACAATATATTAGCGAAATAGTGGTTACAATTTGTCGAACCCTCACTTGTTTCTCGATTGCCAGGAGAAGCTAGCTGACCAAATTACCTCGGGCGGGCTAGTTCAAAATGTAAAATAAATTCCTTATTCAACGACATTACATTAATAAACATTTTTAAAATAAAGAGCTTAGCTGAGATAATTAGGTCATTACCAAATGATGCAAAAGACTAGGATGCCGAAACAGAAATAAATAACAACGAAATAAAGAACAAGAAACGAAATCTGAAGGACAAAAAGAAGATACAAACATGGAATAAAATTGTCTTTAAAGAACTCCACATCAGGCGTGTCTGAATGGGAAAAGACAGCAAACAACTGACCAAATGTTATGAGGAGATATACCGAGCTGTGCAGCTCGCAAAAGGCAGACGCGAAAAACCAAACAAGCTGGACGCGTGTACTAATTCTGTATCCTACTGTTCTTAAATGCTCAGCATGCGGAAGACATGATTGGATGACATGGATTTCACCAAAAAAGAAAATGGGTTTGTTTAGCGAGTGTAATATATTGATTCAAAATCCATTTTTTCGGTATAAAGTTCCTTCGCAGAGATCAGTTAACATTCCAATATATTTTGTTACAGCCCTAATTTCCAGCTAATGATCATTAAGCAGTTAATAATTGCTAGCAGGTCTTGCAATAATTGACTTCCAGGTCTTTAACATATTTTTTTAAACAAATCGACTTACTAGAATATGTATAAAGAAAAAATCTCCAAAAATTTAATTTTCTTCTAACATGAACTTTTTCTTTGAAATAAAAGTCAGCATTGCGAAAACCATCGAAAACACTACCCGCATGTAGAAATCGTACAATTGTTAGTTACACAACAACAATAAAAACTAAACATTTCTGAGATTTCGAGTGGTTGTTAACCAAGTATGGTTTATTCATCTGTAAATGAATGCGTTATAAAATACTTTATATATATTTTTACAAGACAGATTTTCATTAATTCTTTTAATATCCAGAGGTGTAAATGAATGAAACAAAATATTTCCTGCCAGTTGAATGTTTCAATAGACCCCAATTATAAAAAGCTCGCACCGGAAACACTTGCCTGCATTATTCATGTTGAAGAAGCAAAAATTTTAAGTAAATACCTCGACGAAGTTTTCCCCTCTTTCCGATTCGTTTAAGACTGATATTTTTTATTTGTTCTTGGAATCAGCGCAGACTTGCGACATTATGAAAATTTCAAGTTTCAGAATAAATTTCTGTATTCTTTTCAAAGTTACGTCACGCTTACGCCTATTTCACAATTTATGGTAAACGCAACCATCGAAAAGATTAACAAATTGTTAATATACCATCTCATGTTTTCATTATTTATATATTAATCGGCATATTAACTTATCTAACAGGCTAAAGTGAAGAGATTATTCTTTTTAACTATATGGTCTGTTTTAATTTGGAATTATGTTTTATTTTGAAAGCAATTAAATATTTATTTTTGAAAATTTAGTGTAATGCATTCAATATCAGTCATTAATTATTATCAGTCATTAATATCAATATCATTTTCATAATAAAGTTAAACAAATTATATACGTTGTTCCATAATAAATGATTCAATTTCTAGAAGTTATTAAGGTGATAGACGAAAATTTAACATAATCTTCTAAAATTTTAATAAATTTGGTTCTTTTGTGAAGAAAACATTTTGCTGCCTTGCCAGCTACTAATTCATAGTGGTGTCTTCATCTTCAAGATCAAAAAAACAAATTTCCTTTAAATACTCCTTTAGCTTAAGAGATGTAAAATAATAAGTGGGAGCTAAATCTAACGAATAAAAAGCCTATTTCAAAATGTTGATCAAAAATTTTACTTATTGCTGATTCGTCTTATATATTTATGATAACTACGAGCGTTGCTATTTATGTATCCGGAATAATTAAAAAAAACGAATATTTATCATTGAAAATGGTTTTATTGTTTTTCAAAATATTCTCGACGATGATCGATACACTTTTGCATACGTTAGAGTCAATTTTCCTAACACTTTTTCCCTTTCGATTAAGGTAGATTTAAAACATGCATTTTGAACGCATCACCCGGTTCTTCCTGCGTTGCAAATCGTTGACCACGTAGCTGATTTTTCACGGACGGGAACAAAAAGAAATCATTGGGTGCTAAATCAAGTCAAATATTGAGTTGTTTGGCCCGATTTGCGAGAGCTCGCGTTTTCATGGTAAAAAATGATCTTGCATCGCTGGTTGTTATTTTTATTTCTTCAAAGACTTCTGGCACGCAAATGGTTGTGTGCCATTCAGAATTGACGGTTCTACGATCCTCTAGTGGCACTGTAGCCACATGCCCACTTATCACAAAAAAATAACAAAAACGCCCTTTTTTGAGGGATTGTAAAATTATACGGAATCCAACGCGCACAAATATTTTTCACAGCTAAATGTTCATGTAAATATGTATGTCACATGATGATCTTGCTTTATCAGTTCGCACACAGTATCGATGTTTTCTAGTACAACAACCGATTTGGGACGACCTTCTTTAAATTCGTTCGTGAGCGAACGACGGCCACGATTGAATTCACTAAACCAGTGATATACAGTGGTTTTAGGTGGTGCTTCATCGCCAAAAATCAAAGTAAGTTGATCAATGCACTCGAAGTCGTAGTAAATCATCGCACGAAAATTCTCACAAGTTAATTCAATTTTGAACTGAGATGAAATTTTCAAGGCACTAAACACAAATAGCGTCCGTATTACAAAATGTTCTGAGTACGTATACAGTCAGCAATGTCAACTTTATGATGTATCCAATTCCGGATACATAAATAGCAACTCCTCTATAAAATATTAATGAATAAATATTTAAAACATATGATTTACATTATTCGTTAAGATATTCAATATTTTAAATATTTTTTAATTGTTCTCCAATTCTAAAACAAATATGTAAATATGCATTTTTCTTCAATTAAACTTTTGAAATATAAAATGTATATTAGCACTGGAATACCTGTTTCGTCAAAAGCTGTTTTCTCCCACGCTTATCCAAGTTTTTCCATATTTTATCATTGTTCCTCGCTGAAAAGTTATGTATAGTTTAACTTAAAATCTACGGATTTTTTCAATTTTAGAGCTCAAAAAAAACTTAAAAGTTTTTTATTTCCCATTATAAACTTTGCTGCAACATTTTGTATTTTTATTTTAATTTTGCGATATCGAAGAATTATAATTTGTGGAATTCTTTCAGGCATAAAATATTAACTTTATGCAATTATTTAGATTAAAAAGACTGTGAGTGGTGAAAGAGACATTTTTTGTGTCGGTAAAAATGTTAAAAACAAGCTCTAGTTTAATTAATTTTAAATTTGTTAGAATTTTTACCTTTTTGAAACTGCAGTGGAAAACAAAATATTCGAAAAAAACTCTGTAGATAGACAAGGACAGTATTATACAAGGGAACAAAAAAAGTTCAACACACAGTATTCATAAAATATATGAATAAAATTGTTTATGTAGTCATTGCCTGGCATAACATGAATACAACCAATGATGAACTGTTTACTAGATTTAATTTGTTTTTATGTGCGATTGCAGAATGCGTCACAAAATAAGCGGATTAAAAAAGGTTGCTTTTATATGTTGTAAAAGCAATAAGGATACAGCCAGAAGGCTGTGTTTTGTATGAAACACCCTACTAAAAGAGATTTACTACTAAACACCAAATCACTTCTGATGATGTTAACGTGATTAGCTAAACGCACGTCGGGAAATTAAAAACAAGTGATTTGGTGTATAATCGTATACCTCAAAGCATCTTAAGCATTTTTCTATTAAAAGTCTTAAAATGGAATGAACTCGTGTACCACGTTATTTCAGACAATTATTCAAATTTAAATTGAAACGAACTATTGAAATAATCAATCTACAGCTCATTCAGGGAAACAATGGTTGCACGTCATCAAAATCTATGACGCACTCAGGTTACAATGTTGCCATATCAACACCAAAATACCCAGACTTTGGCATTTGTATAATTGATAAAACTGTAAATAAAAAAGTAACACGAAAAGTTTTTTCTTTCAGAGTTTTCTCGTAACATTCTGCCTGGAACCTCGGGTATAGTACTAGGTATGCCCACAAGGTGGAGTAACGGAACCGTGGAGGGAAAATATTACAGAAATCTTTCACCCATTCTCCACGTGGTGCCACCGATCGCCTTCGCCGAACTGTTAACCATGCGACGTCACGTGTCTCTCGGAACCGGTTTCTAGCCTTTCAGCCGTCATCAGCCGAGCTCTAGACGAACGCAAGGAAAGCAGTTCGGAGAGGCAATCGGGGCCAGACCAGATCAACTGGCCATTTTAGAGCAGTCCTGACTGCTACGAGCATTCGCCGTATGATGGCGTGAGTTGTGTGCGATCACGACCCGTCATTAAAATGGCCAGTTGATCTGGTCTGGCCCCGATTGCCTCTCCGAACTGCTTTCCTTGCGTTCGTCTAGAGCTCGGCTGATGACGGCTGAAAGGCTAGAAACCGGTCCCGAGAGACACGTGACGTCGCATGGTTGGTTGACAGTTCGGCGAAGGCGATCGGTGGCACCACGTGGAGAATGGGTGAAAGATTTCTGTAATATATATATATATATATATATATATATATATATATATATATATATATATATATATATATATATATATATATATATATATATAGATATACAAACAAAAATGTTCATTTAGGCGGAGACGTAGGTTGTTGTGTGTTTCACATGAGATTGTGGACTCAGCTACTGTTGTCTCATTGGATCCAAAATAATCTAACACTACATATATACGCCATCCGACGGGGAGTCGGCGGTTGCCTGAAGAGTCTAAACATAATGGTATTATGTAATAATAAAAATATTAAGATTTTTACATTTAATACAAAAAAAATTAAATGAATAGGTCAACATGTAGTTAGACAAGTAGTAGACAACTGTCTGCAAGGCTTAAACCAATTTAGATGATATATGTCACTATCATAAACTTTTTTGAAAAATGCACTGTTTAATAGGCTGTATGTGGCTTGGCAATATTTTAACCGAAGATGAGATTTAAATGAGTTTGCAGGTATTATCTGGCGACGGGCTGCAATATTTCGATGATATCACCAACTGCATTTTGAGTTTCTCCCATGATTACTAGCTATAACTTGATTACCAAGCGTATAGCCTCCTGGAGTCATAGCTTTATGTCGTTCTAATGCGAATGTTATTTCACCTCTTACCTGGAAAATATACGTGTATCTTTCTCGTACATTTCGAAGTCTATCACAATGACCTAAACAGACTTTGGACTAATCACTAAAGCAAATTCGCAAGCATATTGCAAGATTCGCAACGCCTGGAAATATTTATAACTGGTTTCTCGAATTTTAACATGGACGTTTAAGCACCTTTAATGACAAATTTCGTAAATGTCATCCATAAACATCTGCTGCTGCAAGATATATCGACGCTGCAAGAAAAATGATAATAGTTGGTCGTTATGTGACATTTATATGAACCTGTTTTGGGGCTCTAAAGTACAAATTTAACCAAAAATTATATATATAATTTTAAAGAAAAAACTTCCTAAAATAAAAGGGGTCAAAAACTATCCCAAAAAGAGTTCCCAAGAAGAAAAAATTCAAAGTTATTAAATCGCCAATTGAAAAACTATGAGACGAATTAACATTTTAGCTAAATATGTGAATAAAATCACATTTGCCAAATATTAATTCGTTATTACCTAATGAATTAACTACAAATAAACTAATGAATTAACTACTAATAAACTTTTATTTTAATTAAGAATCATGCCTTAGATTAACCCGAAAATATGTGGCAACGTCGCAACATCGTCACGATAAAGATTGTTATTTCAAAATTGCGATAAAATTGATTTCAGTTCACGTATTTAAGTTCGATATATAACCAAAAATATATTCCATACGCGAATAACATGATTTATTAGAAATCTCTCGAAAAAGTTAAGCATATTTACGGCAACGATATCCCGAAGGGCCACTTTCAGCTCGGTAAACATTTGTCCAGGTTTTCTTAAAGACTTTGGGATACAGTGGTTCCAAAATTTGAATAACGCGGACGGCAGAGAGAAATCGGTCCTGAAATTGAAGAACAAATTTTACATCTTGTTGAAGAAGATTCTACCAGAAGTTCTCGAAGTGTTGCGCGACAATTTGGAGTTTCCCATTGGATTGTTTGAAACTCTAAAAGAGCAATTACTCTATCTCTATCGTATACTAAGGGTACAAGCACTCTTACTCATTGATTTTTCACATAGGCAAAAATATAGTGAATGATTTATTGGTCAGAACTAAAAGATTTTTTTTTCAATATTTAATGAAGCGATGAAGCTTCTTCCTCGAGGAATGTGATGGTGAACATTTTGATTTGATAAAGCAATTAATCTTACATTTTTTAATGTGACATGAATTGTATAAAACGTGATATAGCGTGAAAAAAATTAGATTCAACTTTACATTAAGCGAAAATAATGTGTTACTTTTCTTTTTTTTTTGTAACTAAACCAACCAAATTTATGCGAAAACGGATGAAATAAATGACCATAAAAATATAATATTTTATATATATATATATATATATATATATATATATATATATATATATATATATATATATATATGTATATATATATATATATATATATATATATATATATATATATATATATATATATATATATATATATATATATATATATATATATATATATATGTATCGCAAAAATTATCAAAATTGTCACATCATTCTTCAGCGTGAAAACGACAACTGTCCAGCTCAAATAATAATATTTATAAAATGCATAAAAATCACACTTGTATTATCCATCCTGGCTTATCATCTTGTGATTTTGCATGATAGTATAAATTCTATATACTATGATAGTATAAAATCTTATACAGGTCGTCTTTTCTGAGTGAAGTATAGGTTTTGAAAACTGATTCAAAAAAATACAAGAAATCACTGGTAAAAAAGAAGAATATTTTGAAAAATACCGAAGCTGCCTATAAATATTTATTTGTTTTTATAACTTAGCTTTATAATGTCAAATTTATAATGTCAAAAATATAAATAATAAATATAATTGGAAATGTTATTCTATTGTAGAAATATATTTACCAGTCACTTACTCACACTCACATTAAAAATTAAAATATAAATAAAATATGTAAATAAAACTTAAATAATTCGAGGAAAACCAGAATTAAGGTTCATTTTTCATCATATTGTACTATATTAAATATTTAATGAACGCTATTAGTGTATTATACAGTTATATTAACTATATATTGTTTATTATGTAAAAATACAGGCTAAAAATGTGACGCATATCAAATTACGTTTGTTACATAATTGTAACAACAAAATAATTTGACATTATTTTAAACAAATTTACTTAATTGTGTTTAGTAACATTCGTCGGAGGTACACAACTAAATAAAACTTTTTTAGACCCAAAGGAACTAAACCAGCACTAAAACAATAAACTTCTTAGTAGTGAGAGATTCGAGGAATAATCAAGTTGTTCTCTGGAGACACATAATGCAAAACATAGTTTAGAATAGATTTAATCCAGTTAGTAAGTATTAACAAACTTGGACTGCTTTTGTGATGTTACTACATACTGTATACTCCGAAGACGTGTCCATTATTTATGCTTAAGTAAAAAAGTTAATGGAGTTTTGAAATTTTAGAAAAAATTACAACGTACTCTTTATGTTGGAGTCCTTTATCGAAATATTCAAGTTCAACTTATAATTCTGTAATAAGATTTCTCGTCCTGAAGATCTCGTATTTTGCCAAAACACGTCATAAATAATATGTAACAAAGTAGGCGATTTGTGCATGACCCCATTATTTGAAGTTAACAAAAATGATTTTTATGGTGTAATAAAATATAATTTCATCAAATTAGCTCTTAGGCTTGTTCGCCTAAGTGATGAGACCCAGAAAGGTAGAAAACTTCCATAATGGAATCACAAATACTACAAGGATAGTCAGACTTGTTGAATGAGATACGCAGTTTCACAAAGGCAATTTCAGCAACAAATGCAAAACGCTGGATTCTCAGAATTTCATTGAACTTCGACATTTGCATTTACGCTACAAAAATTAAATTTTTAGTCAAAGTTAACATAAAAAGTATATTTTGTCCACTAATAACTGTTAAGTTTGAAACTTGTTTCGAGTTCTATTCGTCATCTTCAGTCAAGGATATCCTAAAACAAGTTGCAATTTTCTTCTGAATGGTAAATCGATAGAAAGAATATTCGATCCTCAAACATATCTTCGCAACCACGCATCGAAAATCTTTTCTGAAGATTTAATATATTTAATATACTAAATAAATTCTAATCTACACGAATCGAATGTGATGATCTATATCTTGCAATTTTTTATTTTACCTCAATACCTTACAGTGTCAGCAGAGCTGGAAGTTGAGTTACATGTTCTTATCTTCCAAAATTCCTTGTAATTCTTTCCGCCTTTTGCTACAATGCAGAATTCTCAGAATTTCATTAAACTCAGCTTAATATCTCAGCAAAAATTTCCCCTGTCTTCGAGGTTTCCCGATATTACACCCCTCGATTTTTATTTTTGGGGAATGTTCAAAAATAAAATTTATAAAACAAGACCCAGAAAGAAATCAGCATCCTGGAACTTAGATGAATAGCTAAACAGAATCGTAAAAAAATCGAAAAATGTACTCGAAGAGACGGAGGACTAGTTGAGAGATTATTGTTGTATACTTTTTCCTAAACTTAATCAATTACCAAAAATTGTTTTCCCATAAGAATAAAATTATTATTGCTTTGTAAGTGCTATTTATTTTACTGGAATATTTGAATACATCCCACTATTAAATTTTACTTTCCATCAAATGTAACCTACTGTATATATATATATATATATATATATATATATATATATATATATATATATATATATATATATATATATATATATATATATATATATATATATATATATATATATATATATATATATATAGTACTGTTTATATATATATATATATATATATATATATATATATATATATATATATATATATATATATATATATATATATATAAACAGTACTATATTAAAATACAGGAACTTACACCTATCTTTAAAAAATCATTATTTATTTATATTTGTTATTCATTTTAATGATATTAAAATTAATTTAACCCTCTGAATAAGTAGAAAGGAAAAATGTAAAATAACCACTTTTACACTCGTAAAAACAATTAGACAAACTACACAACATTTTTATGATTGCGTTAAAGTGCGTTATGCAGTGCTAAACCTCTCATTACCCACAATTTACAATTTTATTGTGCAGTTTTCTTCGTTGTAGGCTGAGCTTGTAAACATATCCTGAATGCCCGAGATGTTTTTTTGCAAAATAAAACATTTACTTCTGTTTACTTCTTTGTGGCTCCTCGTATAAATTTTAAAGACATATTATATTATTTTAGATATTTTAGCAGATGAGAATAGCAAAGCATTCTAGTGTGAAATCCCCTCATTTAATTCATATTTTTAAAAGAATAATATTTTAGTGGATTCATTTTAAATACACCATAACATTATTATGTTATGATAAATAATTATATTCTATACAGAAAAATTAATGAGTAGGTGGTTATTAAAAGATAATGTAAATATGCGAGATATGGAGAGGAATTTACAATTGCGTCAAGTTCGTTTAAAGTTGATAAAAGTGATGGCAACCGTTCACAGCTGTATAGAATTTACGTCGACTACATAAAACTATATCAGAAAGTCAAATGCCAGTAGACGATTCTAAAAACTGCAGTGTTTGACGTGATATATGCAGCCTAACATTATCTTGCTGAATTTTTTATGATTTAGATGAGCTGGCAAATAATTAAAATATTTTAAATCTATCAAATATTAATATTTAATAATATAAATAATATTATAATAATTTAAATACGACCTAGTCATAACAGGTGCAATACCAGGGTTAATGATATGAGAGTAGCTATTTAAGTATCCGGAATTGGCAACTATGGTGTTGCCAGGCGCCATCTGAAATATGCATCGTAAAATTTGATATTGTTAACTGTATATACACTCACATATACGTTTCGTGTTGTTTAGTATCCGTGTTATTTGTGTTGTTTAGTAAGTTGAAAATTTCATCTTAGTCAAAAAGTGGAATTAACTCCTGCGATGATTTACTACGATTTTCGACGTGGATTATCTCAACAACAGTGTATCGATCAGCTCACTTCGATTTGGCGATGAAACACCGTCTAAAACCACGGTGCATCACTGGTTTAGTGAATTCAATCGTGGTCGTTGTTCACTCGTGGAGGGATTAAAAGAAAACATCGATACTGTACGCGAACTAATAAAGCAAGATCGTCATGTGACATACTGTGAGATTGAGGCATCCCTAGGCATTAGTATGACAATTTTTACATTCACATTTAGCCGTGAAAAAGAAATGTGCGTGATTAGGCATAGTTTGACAATCGCTCAATAAAAGGCTCGTGTCGATTAGTGCAAAGAAAAACATAAAAAATACGATCTTGGTATGTTAAAAGCCGTGTATAATATCTACACAGATAACGAATCTAGGATCTATGCGTTTGAGCGTTTGAGAAAATAAACAGCAGTGTATGAGTCTTTTAAAAGAAGCCAAACCCTACAAAAGTTGTTTTTGCAAGGAGCACTTCGAAGCAATTAAACAACTTTTTTTTTAGGATACCTGGGCATGTGACTACAGTGCCACTAGAAAATCGTAGAACGGTCAATGCTGAATGGTACACAGCCATTTGTTTGCCAGAAGTATTTGAAGAAATAAGAAAAAACAACCAGCGGCGCATGATCCTTCTTCACCATAACGCGAGCTCTCACACATCGGACCGAATAACTCAATATTTGACCGGTCAAAACATCGAATTGATGGGAACATCGAATCTACCGTACAGTCCTGATTTGGCATCCAATTTTTTTTTATTCCCGTCCGTGACGAATAAACTATGTGATCAATGATTTTCGACGCCAGAAGAAGAGGTTCAAAATGCATGTTTTGGAGTTACCTCAATCGGAATAGAAAAAGTGCTATGAAAATTGGTTCAAATGTACGCAAAAGTAAGTCGATTATCGCCGAGAATATTTTGAAAAACAATAAAACCATTTCTTTAAAAATGGAAATTTCATGAGAAATTGGTTTAGTTACATAACATAACATTCAGTTACATAACATAATAGCAATGTACAATACAGAAAATAGTCTGAGACTATATTCGTCTCGTTCGTAAGTATTTCTAAAATGAACGGAACAACGTGCCTATACAAGTGACATTGTGTCATCATAACGATAGAAATAGTCCAATCGCAAAGAAACAGTCCTAAAACTGCTTCTATGATACCAACAACTCATCTCTTTTCAAATTCTGATAACTATATCAAACGACAAGAATACTGCGTGCATTAATAACATCCGAAAAATATATAACAACGGAATGGTTTACTTTTTTCCATGTTTGAAACAATTTTATTTTGTAACACAACCCCCTAAAAAGTTTATCGACATTGATGACAATGCTGATGTCAAGTTGATGATCAATAACAATAGGCTTTCATATCTAGAAAAATATTCCGATTCTTATTTTCATTGCAGATATTACTTATTTATCAGAAAAATTAGTTCAGTATAAATGTTGCTTCGGCTTAGAGATTAAAAATATTGGCTTATGATCAGTTTTGGTCAAAAGGGAGCCGTTCAAACTTATACACTAGCATTACAGATGGTAATCATTCACACCGCAAACGATACATTTTTGAAATTGAGCATTATCTAGAATAAGTTTCCGTGGTTCATTATTTCTAATTAATTTTTCCTTATATTGCTACATGAACTTTATATATGGATATTTTAGCTACATAACTCAAAAATTCTTGAACCACCGTTAAAAAAATAGTTTGAAGATATACATCTCCTAGATATCATATGCGGTAAAAATTTAACCGTATATAAGTTGTACTTTTTCCAAGATAGAAATTAAAACTGCTAAATTAAAGAAACTATTGTGTTAAATATTAAGTTAAATTGTTAACGTTAACTTTTAACGTTAACTTCCTAAAATCTTCGTATGACGATTATTCACTAATTCATGTTTATAATACCTTTTGAAATTTGATTTTTGAAAAATTTATGTCATATTTAAAAATTCCTTTAAAATATTTCGATTCCAAAAAAATATTTTATTTTTTGGTGACACATCGGTTATTGCAGTATCATGATACTGCACGAGTAATTTAGACAGGTTTTATCTAGAATATTACTAAAAATGTATTGGTATATTAGGATATGTTATAATCATAGAGACTTACCACAAAACACCAAATCACTTTTTTTTACTTCTCGACGAGCATTTCGCTGACTATGTTAACATCATCAGAAGATGTATCAATCTATTTGTAAAACTAAACATTAAAATCAAAAACCTTGAAGTAAACCAAGAATTACATTAATAATTCAAAAAGTTCACCGAATGGAATATGGCCGGTCAAAAAAGGATGTTGATACAGAACTACCAGTCTTCTATCCAACACTCGGTTCGCGAAAATAAAAGCCGCGTAACAACAAAATAGCTTCTATTTTCCACGCTTTTGACTAAAACTATAAGAATAACAATATTAATGATCTCGATACACGTCTATCACGTGTCCAGACAGAAACCTTCTTATAATTCACACAGTTTCTATACTATATTAACATTTCCCAGAAGACAACATTTTCTTTTTACTAACAGGACAATAATATCCATCTTTAATACAAATATTTATATTGTGGTCATGCTTGAGAGCAATATGGGCTTTATATGTGGCTAATATGAATCTTTTAGTTTGCCCTACATACGTGCTATTACAAATTGAGAACTAATTTCATAAATTCCACATTTTTCATGTTGATCTACTTTATTGTTTGGATTACCCCTAAATTCTCTTGTCATATTTTATGGTTTGCAGACTACCTAAGTGACCACGTTTTTCAAAATATTCTCTAGCCCTCATATTGATTGGACTTTAAAGCAAGTTATCATGAATTTGTTTTCTTTCTGTTATTTTTGAAGTCGAAGATTCTTTCGATAATTTCATAAACTCATGTTTTCTAGCTAATATATTAACATTATCATTATTATAACATTCACTTCGGCTGCCTCCAAAATAAATTTTAATTCTTTGTTATAACTATCTTTGTTTATAGGAAAAATTTTAATCTATCTACCATAAAGTTTAAACTAGCGAACTTATCGTGAATAATCTATGATTTGAATCGTTAAGAATGTACCCTAATGTGGTGTTTTTTCTTTAAATTCTTAACCTATTTTTATTTTTCCTACTTAGTAAAACATCACAGGGTCGACAAGTTAAAAAAACAAATGGAGTTAGTATTTAGCTATAAATGTGTTTGATTTTATTGTTTTACACCAAAACTTCGAATAGAAGAATTGAGGGTCTGTTATGCTAATATTGTAATAACTATTACAAAATCCACAGTGTAATGTGCTTAATACTCTTCAAGTATGCCTTTTCATCATCATAAAAATCACTAAAAACGTTTTTTCTGTATTTCACTACATAGCAAACTTCACCTTACTAATTTCCCTATGATATGCTTATTCTAAAGTATTTTCCAGAATAAACCAACAGTATATTCTAATAAATCATGAAATATGTCCTAATATACTAAAATACAAAACAGATGAGTATATCTACGTTATAATATTCAGCAATAACATTAATACTATAACCATTAATAAAAATACACTCTCTCTTTATAGCTCAGAACACGCACTACCTCCCAGCTGAATTATGGATGCTTTATATCACTGATTAGCCTGGTTCTAACATTATCGATATCAACTGATAACAAACTTAGGCGATTAAGAATGAATTTATTATTTGAAATCTAATAATGTTTCGATCAAATATGATCCTAACATAAAAAATATCGAACTTAATATTAATGCTCATACAAATTTATAATAGAGAAAAATTATTTATAATAATTAATTATTATTATAATAATTATTTTATTCCTCTGTATGTTCTAGGTATCCCAGGCACATTGTCTACATGCACACAGTTCAGTTAAAGTTGCGAACGACTGCTATCCCATATATGTTCAACCAGTGATAAATCTGGGAATCTTGGAATCGAAAAATGCGTTGCACCGTTATGTGGCTGAAAAATTGAATTTGAACGAGCTTAGAGATCCAACGTAACGATGAGCTGCAATATGTTATTTCGAATACATAACCGGCTGCATTTTTCCCCTGATTGTTACTAAAGATATTCTGCTTCCCAAGCATATAGCTTTTCATATCATAATGCCTGAAATAGTATTTCTAAGCCTTTCTAAGTAACGCGACGTGTAGTGCGTCTTGTAGTATATATCCAAATCACAGGTAAATGTCGTGTACAGTCATCCTTGAAACAGTGCCACATGTAACTGCTTTAAAGGTAAAATGAATTTGCTGGACTTTTTATGTCAATTTTGTACATTAAAAAGTCTAAAATGTTGCTCGTCATGTCTTTGGATATTTCTAGATTGATCAGAACATCGTACCACTACCTAACTCTGATCCTCAAACGATCTAATCCATGTTCTCATAACGACAGAACCAGCAATGTCTTATCATCTCGCTAATATTCTTCTTAAATTTAGAAAATTGCATATAAGATATTAGATAATAGCATATAAAATATTCCTCACAGCGTGATTAAACAATTTTTTTAAACCATTAGCTTTGCCAGATTGTTTGCAATGGCATATCAGAAAGGTAAACAAATATTAAGTGAATAAGTTTTTTTTTGTTTAAAATATGCTATATAGTTAGTATATCTTCAATTTGACATTGGCAGGGAAATAACTTTCGTAAATTTAACCAACGATCCTTCACATCATTTAAAAGGAAAAAGTTTCTTACAAAATTTAAAGGTTTCCGTGAAAAAAAAGCATACAAGTTTACAAAATTTTGGCTAATAATACTTGCTTATTATTTAATGAATAAATTACAAATAATGTAATAAACATTGTTAAAACAATTGGTGACGTTGCCTATTATCAAAATAAATATTCTAAACTTATTTCAGAATATGATTTTATTCCTTAGTAATGTAAAATTTCCTACAACAAGGCATTTTATGTATGAATTAATTATTGTGTCATGTATTAAAGCCAATGTGTTAATGATAATTCTATCTTTACAGAATATTTGTTTCAATCTAATGTTTAATATTCACTTTGTCTTTCTAAATATGCTCCTCCTAGAGTGTATGTCCAGGAATAAAATTACTATGGAAAAATATTTTTTCTAATCACGACTGTTTTGTACCCTAATTCAAAGTAATTACGAAGCACATGACGAAAATGATGTTAGAATGCTCTGCAATTATACTAACGGTACATCCATTAAATATATAGTGGCTCTTTATAGCGCATAACACGCACTGCCTCCAAGCTGAATTCAGGATGCTACATTTCACTGATTAGTCTGTATCTATAGTTATCGATAGCAACTGATAACGAACTTAAATGGTTAATTGTGAATTTATTGCGTATAATCTCATAATCTGGCTTAGAATTTTAATGCAACTTGATAGAGATATGTGGCTTAATTACTAGTCAAATTGCGATGGAGAGAGGTGGATCTAATAAACCCTACTAACCTACAAATGTTCAAATTGGCTTAATTCAAGCAATGTCTGGAAAATATTTATGATTATTTAGTTCATTTTATAAAAATAATTTTATGCTGGAAAAGATAAAACTGCATTTTCCTCTTAAAGTATATGCTGTAATTATACAATACTCAATACTCAATAAAAATTGAATATGAAAATGATGATGTATGTGCTACTTACAAGAATAATGTGCTACTTACAAAACTGCACTAACAGAGTTTTAACTCTTTAAAACCCACACCCTAATTGACCAATCCTTGATATGATAAATATAGATCATTCATTGCTAATTTCTACTCAATAGAACGAAAGTTTGATGGGAGTCATTGCATCAAGTACAATCTTTGATGATCATTTGAATATATTTATTTTTACCACAAAGCACTTGTTTTAGTGCCCATATAGGGTAAAAGCCGACTAGAAACGGGTAAGAGCCTGCGGGCTAACCCAAAAACCTGGCCAAATAAGTCGAAGAGCACTTGTTCTTAATTTTTTGATGCCCGTTTGGCTAACCATGTTAGCATCATCAGGAGACGATTCAATCTATTTTCAAAATGTTTCTAAATTGGTTTAAAAATAATTAATCTTATTAAGTTTGGTTAACCCTAGTTTTGGATATATTAAGATTTTGTTAAAATTAGAAATAATTGTTATTAGTTTAAATGTATCGGAAAACATTGATAGATTTACATACTTTCAGTTTATTGTCCCAGAAAACATGATCATTAAAATATTTTTAGCACCCTGCACACAAACAAGCTCTTCATTCAAAGAGACTTTCAAAATTTTAAAGATTTAAAAGATTAAAAGGTTTAAAAGATTTAGTTAAGATGGTTAAGAGGAAAATGTTTATATAAAAAATACTTTCCGTTCTGGACTAGCTATCACCACATAGAAAATATAGTTTATTTACGATCGTAATTTGGCAACCAACTACTAAATATTAGGGTTTAACATAACTATTTGCGTTTTTGTCATTGTTTATAAATAGGCGATTATACTTTTTCCCTCAGGGGTTTAACCCGATTTCAACTTTTTGGTTCAGCAAATAAATACTCCTTCGGTAGTGAAGTCCACTGCGAAATATTGAGTCAAGAGTTTTTAACAAACCCGTTAAAAGAAGTAAAATAAATCGAGAAATAAAGGCAATTTTAAGATATTATTTTAAAAAGGTTTCAAAGCGACTAACGCCACTCACGAAATTTGTAAAGTAGAGGGGAAAAGTGCCATAACAATCAACTCAGCACATGCACAACTCTGGTTCAAAAAGTTCCTGGTGGAAAATTTGTGACTCTTGGTGGATGAGTCTTGAACATAGGGGAAGGTCAGGTCGCCCACGGTCTTTTGATATCGATAAAGAGTAACTGTGGCTGCAGATTCTAGAACAAACGATAGGAAATTTCATGGAAGTTAGAAGTTAACTGGCATTTGCGTGGCAATGGAATGGTCCTAAACAACTGTAAATTTTTAAACAGTGTAGTAATTAGTAAACAGAACTAAGTATCTAAAAAAATTTTCTTACACCCTCGTAGTTGTGCAACTATGGTTTTTGAAAACGATTTTTGACGGAGTAAATACCTAATTTAGCTAACAGAAAAGATGATATTTTTCCCCCGTTGAAGCTAAACCACGCATTTCTAAGGACACTCGCCAAAAATCGTAGCAACGTTGTTGGTACATCTACGATTTAGCACAAATCTTTTCTCCAAGGATAATTATCTAATTGAAATTTTGCATAATATTTTAATGGTAACTATTAACCATATTTAATCTTCTTTTAAATAGAAGTATAATATCGAACAAAATAGTTCATTCCCAGAAAGTATATGTATATTTCTGAATGTACAATAATGTTAAGGATATGTACAAGGGTTGCTACTTATGTATCCGGAATTGGCAACAATAATGTTACTAAGCGCCATGTGACATATACATCGTAAAATTTCCTCAGAACGTTTTGTCATATTAAAGCTATTTGTGTTGTTTAGTGATTTGAAAACGTCAGTCAAAAAATGGAATTAAATCATGCAAATTTTCGTGCGATGATTTACTGCGATTTTCGACATAGTTGATTCTCAACTTACTTCGACTTTTGACGATGAAGCACCATCTAAAACTACTGTATATAACTGGTTTAATGAATTCAATCCTGGCTCTGGTTCGTTCACGGACGAATTTAAAGACCGAAATCCAAAATCGGTTGTTGTAACAGAAAACATCGTTACTGTGCGCGAACTGATAAAGTAAGATCGTTATGTGACACACCGAGAACACACAATTAGCATCCCCCTTGAACTGTCAACCCTCGATTTGTTCTTATCTTCAAGCCTTCTGACTGGCAAGTGATTAACATAGAATACCTGTCAGAAGACATCCGACATTACCCCGCCTCGAAGTGGCTTGATTTGAAAGCAATTCCTTATCGGATTTAACATTCTTGTGTGTTAAAATACAGTACGAAAGCTTGGTCTCCACTAGGAGGGTCACCTCCAATTTCTAACGGCAATAAGAACACTGCATTTCGAGCACCGAGTCACCAGAAGATACCAACCACCCATTCTCGAATATTATAAATTGTTCATATAGTTACAAAATATGTCTAAACTTAATTATACCTAACATGAATATATTAAAAGCGTTCAAATATGTGTATGTTAAACTTTCTTGTATTTTATTTTTTATTTTTGTTTGGAACTTCACGGCATATACACATTATATAGCAGTCGACTTGCTATTGTTTAACAAAAATGAACATTAATAATATATATATATATATATATATATATATATATATATATATATATATATATATATATATATATATATATATATATATATATATATGCTGTTATTTAACTAAATAAAACAAACAAAAGCATTTTGAATGAGCACCCGTTCGACGTACATATATTTTTTTATACATGTTTTTCTGAAAAATTTTTATAAAATAGTATAGTCCAACTTTTTTTGTTTCATCCAACAAACTCGCTGAACGTCCAAGAACCTGATAACTGTGTTACTGTCAAGGTTTTATTAATTTTTGTCCCCATTTTCCTGTTTCATAAAAATTTTATTTTACAAAAATTTTTAGCAAATATTTTATTGTGTTTTATAATTATTTCTGTTTTACGTCAATTATGTAAAACAACAAAAACATTATTATGTTCAATAGCTTATCGATATCTCATTTTACTTTAACTTTCAAAGTTCCATTACGAATTTGGAAAAGTATATTTCAAAATAAATATGAGCGAACGCAACGACCCGTGTGCGTCAGTTGGACTCTTCAGTCAAAGCGGACAACGGTTGATGAAAATGCCAAATGAGATTTTGGAGAAACGGAGTGACTCTTGTAATGCATAATAGTGTATGTGTATATGTATATGTATATGTAGATATATATATATATATATATATATATATATATATATATATATATATATATATATATATATATATATATAATATGCCCACAAGGTAGCGTAGCATCATTCGCATTCGCCGTATGATGGCGTGAGTTGTGTGCAATCACGACCCGTCATTAAAAATGGCCAGTTAATCTGGTCTGGCCCCGATCGTCTCTCCGAACTGCTTTCCTTGCGTTCGTCTAGAGCTCGGCTGATGACGGCTGAAAGGCTAGAAACCGGTCCCGAGAGACACGTGACGTCGCATGGTTGACAGTTCGGCGAAGGCGATCGGTGGTACCACGTGGAGAAAGGGTGAAAGATTTCTGTAATATATATATATATATATATATATATATATATATATATATATATATATATATATATATATATATATATATATATATATATATATATATATTACCCCCCTTTTATATTTCGAACGGTTATACTTAAACTAATGAAATTTGGAATGTGAAAATGACTGGAAGTAAACTCCTTTTCTAGTGATAACTGATGTTGTGATCATCATAGATGGCGCCATGGTGCCATTGTGATCAATAGTTTTCAATGGGATCCTATGGCAAAGATCTATTCAACTGTACTTTGTTTGGGTTTAAGGTAGTAAACGGTAGTTAAAGTAGTTGATGCATAAAATAAATAAATACTAAAATTTCAGTTTAGCGTATAATTAATACAGATTCACAAGTTCGCCTCTGGACAAATGTCAAAAAGTTGACCTTTTTGTAATTCCCTAACTTATTTTACTTCTTCTGCTTTTAAATGGTTACAATTATTGAATATTTACTTGAAATCTTTTTGCCTGAAACGTTTGAGTTTCTAAATAAATACAATATTACGTTCTTTAGAAGACAAAGTAGCAGCTATCTTAATGCTTGAATGCGCAAAGAATTTTCATGCTGCGGTGCGCCTTTTTAGTAAGAGGTATCCCGATCGCCCTATATCGAGAACATATTTTAGGAAGCTTCTTCATAAATTTGAAATAACAGTGTTAAAGACAATCTGGCAGATCAAACATTTCTAATGACTAAGAAATTGACATAATTGCAGAAATGGTAGTATACCCTACTTGTTCTACAATCCAAGTTACATCTACCTCTGAGGTCAAAGTCAGTCGGACGGTGCACCGGATGTTAAAAAAAAACACCCCTATAAATTAAAAATGGTGCATTAACTTTCAGATGACGACCCCGAACGAAGACTGCAATTCTGTGAAAATATGATCACCAGAATTGATCAAGCGCCAGATTATTTAAAAAGAATTTGCTTTAGTGGCGAAAGTAGTTTCTACCTCAGTTGAAATGTGAACACTCAAAATGTAAAGTAATGGAATGATACAAATCCTCACGGGTTGAGTGAGAAACATACAAAGTTTCCAGAAAAAGTAAATGTCTGGGCAGGTATTCTGGCAAAGCACATAGTTGGGCCTATATGTTTGAATAGCAACATAACCGGTCGAGTGTACCTGGACATGTTAGAGACCGCAATTAAGCTGCTAATCCTCGAAATTCTGGAAGATAATCCAGATGAATTTGGTAACATTGAAACGGAGGTCCCCCATGCTATTGTGCTGCAGTAAGACATAATTTGAATCAGGGATATCCTGGTAGATGAATTGGGCGACGAGGTTCAATAGAATGGCCGGTTCGGTCGCCAAAGCTTACAGCTTTAGATTTTCTTCTGCGGGGGCATACCTTAAATCTAAAGTATATGCTGCAATACCTGACAGTATAGTTGTTTCAAGAAAACGAATTATTGAAGAATGTAGAGCAATTTCTGCTGAAACATTTGAACGAGTGCGACAAGAGTTTAGCATATTTTGAACATTTACTGTAAGGGCGGACTTGTAAATCTGTATTAACTATACGCTAAACTGAAATTTTAGAGTTTATTTATTTTATGCATTAAAACTACCTTGAACCCAAATAAAATTAGTTTGATTCAATAGGTCTTTTAAACACCTTTCAAATGAGGTGTCACTTGCCATACGATCCCTTTGAAAATTATTGGTCACAATGGCATTGTAGCGCCATCTATGATCATTGCGTTATCAGCTATCACTAAAAAAGAAGTTTACGTCCAGTTATTTTTACATTCCAAATTTCATTAAAATATAACCCTTCAAAGATAAAAGGGAGGGAGGGGACTTTTGGCTAGCACTATATATATATATATATATATATATATATATATATATATATATATATATATATATATATATATATATATATATATATATATATATATATATATATATACCAGGTGTCACATTAAGGATGGATCGCGGCCGTATCTTGAAAACTATTTTTCCCACAGTTTTGGGGAAAAAAATTTTTACTAAAAATGATCATGAGAAATTCACCAAAAATATTTTTAAGCTTCTAAAACGACCGCAAGAGGGCGTGACGAGCTAAACATTTTTAAAAATCATTTTTTTGTATATTTTCAAGTGTTAACTGAGTAAGAAAAATTCTCAGTTATAATTAGCAAACTGTCGCCTATAACTTTGTTTTATGACATTTTGTCGTAATTTCACGAATAGAGGGGTGGGGGGGATAAAAAGTCGTCTAATGCCCGTTTGCCTTAACCGATTTTCTTCAATTTGGATTCATTTAAAAGGCAATTGCTGGGACAATCAGATAATCTGGGAGATAAATTATTTAGTTTATAAATGAAACCTCGAGGTGGCGTTACATTCAACAATAGTTTTTTTGAAGTTTTGTTCAGTTTTTATGGCAAGAAAGGTAATTTAAAGAGGAATCGTCCAGTGAAAACGCGAAATCGATATCTCTGACATGTCAAGAGATATTTCGATTTTTCTGAAAAAAATCAGTTAGTTTTAATTTTTACCGTAATATTAAGTTAAAAATTGGTCTTAATATTTAGGTCGCAATCGCAACCGCAACAATTTTGTTTAAAAAATAAAATTATCTATTCAGTATCAATCATCATAAATGTTCTAATCCTGAACTTGATAATATTTTCTAATTTATTTACATAAGCGGAAAAAATGCCTTTCCCCAATTGTTGCATTTTCTCTTTTGTGATGCTTAAATACTACTTGACAGAATATTGAAATCAGTCATTAATAAATATACCTACTCTTTCTTTTAAACTAAATGAATGGATGAATGAAATTATGCGTTTTCGGGTTTTCAAAGAAACGCATGCAATCCTTAGCTACATTACACAAAGAGTGTAAGAAGGGAACCATGGAAACAAACAAAAACAGTCAAATTAACTTGTCAGTTTTAAAATGTATTACATTTTCAATATTGCATTTATTCATTTATAATAATTATTATAATAATATCTAATAATGCCTTTTACGAATAACGAGGCCTATGACATGTTGGCGGTATATTTCCAATGTTTTGAAAATGCATGTATTGCAGAGCGGCAATATGCAAGTCAATATCCCGAAAGAAGGCATTATTCGAAGAAGGTGTTTACACGTCTAGCAAGACGCTTACGAAAAACAGGAATTGTGCATCCAGATCCAGTCCGCACCAGGTTACGTTCGATTCGTAATGGAGATAATGTCGTAAATGTTCTGGCTTATGTCAAAACCAACCCCCATTTAAGTAACGAGTGAAAGTAAATATATTTTTTGTATGTCAACGATATTAACCCCATTTAAGTATCAGACAAATATCTGAAGAATTAGGTGTTAGCAAGACATCCGTTCATCGAATCTTAAGAGATAACAAGCTGCACCCCTATCATGTTGTCTTACACCAAGCCCTTTTGGATAACGATTTCGACAGACGGTTAGACTATTGTCACTGGTTAAAAAATATGTGTAGTGGAAATAAACAATTCTTAAAACGCATACTATGAACTGATGAAGCTACTTTTAGCAGTGATGGAGGCGTTAACTTACATAATATACACTACTAGGCAGTTGCTAATCCACACTGGATGTTAGAAATCAACCACCAAAATAGATGGAGGGTGAACGTATGGTGTGTTTTGGGAGACAAAATTATTGGTCCCTTTATTTTTAATGGACATTTGAATAGTGAAACATATTTAAATTTTTTACAAAATGGACTGCCAAAACTAATGGAAGATGTTTCGTTGGAAACAAGAAGACAAATGTGGTACCAGCATGATAGATGCCCTGCCCAATTCTCGCAGGTGGTTCGAAACTTCTTGGATGCTTCGTTTCCAAATCGTTGGACAGGACGGGGTAGTTTATTTTCGTGGCCGGCGCGCTCACCGGATTTGACAGTCCTCGATTTTTACTTGTGGGGAAGACTAAGAGACCTTGTTTTTCAAACTCGTCCTAACACACGAGAAAACATGATTGAAAGAATTCAAAATTCAATAACCAGCATTTCAAGAGCGGAAATTGAAGCTGCCGTTTTTAGTACTCGTCGAAAAATAAATATTTGCATTTCTATGTATGGAAGGCATTTTGAACATTTAGAAAGGCGTTAAAGTTCAGATTCTGTTAATTATTAGACTATTGTGCTGTTAATTTTATTTGACTGTTGTTATTATTATTATCTTCGTTGTTGGCCCGTTGGCCTTTAAACACGCTCCAAATTAATATGGCACCAAGAATTTGGACCAGTCCTAAACCTGGATAAAGTGTGAAGGAAGGCAAACATTAGGTTAATATTTTTTTAACTTAATGGAGGTAGTAGTGAAATAATAACTGATTTTTTCAGAAAAATCGAAATATCTCTTGACATGTCAGAGATATCGATTTCGGGTTTTCACTGGATGATTCCTCTTTAAATTACCTTTCTAGCCATGTAATAAAAGCTGTACCATTCCGTTTGAAAAAACTGAACAAAACTTCAAAAAACTATTGTTGAATGTAACGCCACCTCGCGGTTTCATTTATAAACTAAATAATTTATCTCCCAGATTATCAGATTGTCCCAGCAATTGCCTTTTAAATGAATCCAAATTGAGGAAAATCGGTTTAGGCAAACGGACATTAGACGACTTTTTATCTAAATAGGTAAAACTCCCCACTTCTTTATTCGCGAAGTTACGACAAAATGTCATAAAATAAAGTTGTAGGAGACAGTTTGCTAATTATAACTGAGAACTTTTCTTACTCGGTTAACACTTGAAAATACACAAAAAAAATTATTTTTAAAAATGTTCAGCTCGTCACGCCCTCTTGCGGTCGTTTTAGAACCTTAAAAATAAATATTTTTGGTAAATAAATTTGGTACATATATATATATATATATATATATATATATATATATATATATATATATATATATATGTATATGAGCACTTTGTTAGGTGCTTGATTGACGACGAGCCCCCCCCCCCCCCCCCATTCCTTCAATTGGAGAGCATATGTTTCGCCTCTTGAGGTTCAGGGTCGTCAGGGTACCGAAATATGCGCTCCCGTAAAGAATAGGGAAACCCTATCCACAGTCAACAACCTATACTTTCGCCGACTTTCCGTCGGATAGCGTATATCTCGCCTAAGGTACTGGACGGGTCATGGGTGGTGGATAGTGAAATATCCATTAAATATTAATGGACACCTGCGAACATTTCAAAGTAAGTAGCCCCGAACCAAGACAAAAAAAACTAAATCCACTTAGCGTTTGACTTTTATCAAGCGGTTGAGTGGTAGCGCATGTTCGCCAGTGATGCGGCTGTGATTTGAATTCTGGAACTAACCCACCCAGTCTTAACCTCTGAACCGTCATGGTTCAAACCTTTAATTCAAAGTATAAGATGAAGCGTTCTAGTAATTACAAAATAACCCCAGGAGGTAAACAATCCTCTGCCAGCTTTGCTGGTACAACCGGACTTTCGGATTCTGGGGCGTCCGGGCTTGAATGCAAAATCATTCAGAGGGAGTCGGAGACCTCTGACCAACGTCTGAAACCGAAAACAAAAACTTTCTTTGGATCGGTAAATATCAACTCGTTTCTGTAGCCAGGAAAACTACACGAATTGGGGTGAACAATGAATCAGCAAAAAAAATCCAAATTTTAGCTCTGCAAGAAACCAGGTTGACACTTCGACAACTACAGACATTTTAAAAGTAAATCGGACAAAAGAATACTCAAATACATCTCGGTGTTGCTTTCGCTATCTCATTCTTGTTTCTATAACTAATGTCCAGCCAGTAAATAATCGACTTATGACACTATCCCTCAAGTGTACTAACAAAAAATATACCTTAATCAATGGACACCTCCCAGTTAACGAAGAAAATAAATCTAATCCCGAAAAAGTAAATAAGTCCTGGGAAATTCTGAAAAAGATTATTTCTAAAATTCCCTCTAACCATGTAGAAATCCTATTGGGTGATTTCAACGCCCAACTAGGGAAAGAAAGAAAGTACAGGAAAACAGTCGGCAGCTTTCGCGCTCATAAATGGATTAACCATAATGGTAGAAGATTGGTTGAACTATGTTCGCAGTTTAATCTAAAAATAATGTCAACCCATTTTAAGAAGAAAAGAAAAAAACAAAAGACCTGGAGGTGCCCAAACAGATACATGGGTGAATTTCAAATTGACTATGTTGCCATTTCGTACCCCAATTATAAAGAGATTTTGAATGTTTAATGTCAGGAAAGGAGCCGACATAGACACGGATCACTACAATCAAACTTAGCTTAAAACCTCGAAAACGTATTCAAAAGATACTGCTAATACCAAAGTTTGACCCTACAAAAATAAAACTAACCCCAACAGAAGAGTTTGATAAACAACCAGCACAGAACCTGCAAGAATTGAAACAAAAAATTATTAAAACAGCCTTAATTCGTCCCTTTACAAAAATGTAGAAAACATCCGTGGTGGAATGAAGTTTGCGAGCAAGCAGTATTAAGCCGAAGTAAAACATTTAAAGAGTGGAACAGTAAAAAACAGCAATAAACTATAACATCTTTTGGAAATAAGAAAAGGAACATCGGAGCTAATAATAATAATAACACCCAAAACTTTTACAAAACATTTAAAACTAAATTAACAGGCTATCAACCCCAAAGTCTTTACTTCCAAAAGGAAAACGGACAATTAGCTCTAAATAACCAAGACAATTGCAAAGAACTTGCGAAATATTTTGAACAACTACTAAACTGTCCTAAGCCCTTAAACAGATTACTAACACTAAACCCTGGACAAACAAACATGAAGATGAAATAATTAGAACCTAAAATTGGTGAGTATCAAGCAGGTTTTCGACCGAGCAGTTCCTGCCATGAACAGATCCTAGATCTAAAGTTGATCCTCAGACATCAAAACATGCACATTAAAAATCTCGTCTGTACATTTGCGGATTTCAAAAAAGCATATGATTCTATTGACCGCGAATCTTTATTCCAAATTTTGAAAGAACAAGGACTAGATCTGAAAACGCTGGCAAATACTAAAGCCACACTAACTAATACAAGGTCAAAAGTTAAATTAATGGGTGATATCTCAGAGTCCTTCAAAATTAAAATTGGAGTGAGACAAGGGGGATGGACTCTCGCCACTCTTATTTAAGTGTATTCTTGAAAAAGTAATACAGGAGGGGCATAAAAAAAAGTCGGCCCTGAATATTGACCAGCCCATTAAACTGGGGAGAACCAACATCAAAATTGATTGTCTGGCGTTTGCTGATGATCTAGCAATTTTGGCTCAAGATATATTAGCGGTACAAAAACAGATTGAAATCCTAAAAGAAACAGCAGAAAAGGTAGGAGCCCAAATTTTCTTTGAAAAGATACAATACATGACCTGCAACAGACTAAGAACACCATTTCTAAAAACAAAATATTGTAACATCAGACGAGTCTCTCAATTCAAATATTTGGGTAAAATAATCATGGAAAACGGGTTGAAAAAAGCAGCCAATAAGGGTAAATGTCAAAAAATGGAAACTGCATTGAGACTTACACCAAATGTTTACAACAAAAAATGCATATCTCGAAACACAAAATTGAGACATTACAACACAGTTATTAAGCCAGAATGTTTATATGGGGCAGAAACGCTCATTTTGAATAGAAAGTGAGACATCGAGGGGCTTGAAAAGAAGGAAAGAAAAATCATAAGAATAATCTTAGGCTCCAAACAAATAAATAGCGCAACATACCGACTTCGAGAAAACAAAGAAATCAAACAATTCACAGATATACACAGCGATATGAGAAAAAGAAGACTTAAGTTTTACGGACACAGAAAACGGATGAATCCGAGTAGGCTAACTAGATAAATAGCCGATTTTTAAGAAAATAGGAGTAGAGCTAAAGTAGAAATAATTAAATGGATTGCTGCACTTAAAGATGACCTAAGATCAGCAAATATTACACAAAGTGAAATTCAGGATAGAGTCTGTTTCAAACACAAGGTTAACGTTTGGGGGGTTGACCAGAGAGAAAAATGTAGGACGACTGAAACAACTTGGTCTTGGACGAAAGAAAAAAAGCTCATAGCGAAAGAATGAAATCAGTATGGGCGCAAAGGAAGGCTAACAACAACAAACGCCTCTAACTGTACTTCGCGTGGTCCACCAAGGCCCATACGTGAATAATAATAATAATAATAATTATTATTATTATTATTATTTGGTTCTGTCTACAATACTCAACAACAGCAATATTTGATAAAAACTTAACATGAGGAATCCAAGAAAGCTCTCTCATCTACTATATATGGATGAGCTTAAATTATATGGAGAAACTAGAGAAAAATTAAACTTATTGATAAAAACGGTTGAAACATTCAGTAGGGATATCAGAATGTCATTCGGACTGGACAAATGTTCTACCATTAGTGTACAGAAGGGAAAGGTTCAGAGTCAACATTCAACACTTTGTAGTATACAACAACTAGCACCAGAAGAATCCTATAAATATTTAGGAATACCCCAAAAGCATAAACTTGATCATAACCAGTTAAAGAAGGACTTTTCCACTCTATACCAGAAGAGACTTACAAAACTTTTAAACACCAAACTGAATAGTAGAAACCTCATTAGAGCGATCAACGGTTGGGCAGTGCCAACTCTGACATATTCTTTTGGCATTTTTAAATGGTCAGAAACTGACCTTGATGAACTTGATAGGTTGACACGCCGAACATTAACAAAGTTCCGATGCCTGCATTCAAACTCATCTATGAAAAGACTATACATCCCAAGAAAGTTGGGGGGTAGGGGCCTTGTAAACGTAAAAAATCTCTGTCTCAATCAAGAAAATAGAATGAGAAAACACTTCATTGATTCAAACTGTACGTTAATGAAATTGGTTGCAAATGAGGACCGGGGTTTCGCCCCACTGAACCTAAATAAACAAAATCGTATTGATAGCATATCAACAACAAACGGATTGTATTCGAGAATAGAAAGGACAAACATTGCACGGAAGGTTTCCTAAGTCACCATTGACGAACAATTGTCTCTGAAGTGACTGACCGATGGACTCTTGTAGCCAGAAACAGAAGGTTTCGCGATATCTGCTTTTGGACTGCATTTGGAGTGCAGGAAATGCGGTACTTTGGGGGAAACAATTGAGCACCGTATTGGCGGTTGTCCGGCCCTTGCTCCTAATGCTTATTTAGGCCGTTATAATCAGCTGGCAAAAATTATACATCAACAAATTGCAAAAAAATACTCGCTATTAGAAAGCGCACCTCTTATATTATAAGTACTCGCCTTCTCCTGTACTTGAATCATCCGATACCATTCTTTACTGGGACAGACCAATCACTACTGATCGAACGGTTGATTATAACAGGCCGGATATTGTTCTAATCAACAAAAAGGACAAGAGGGCTTTTATAGTTGACATCGCAGTGCCGCTATCTCACAACATTAGAAAAACTGAGATAGAAAAATCCACAAAGTATAAAAATCGGGCATACGACTTGAAGAACCAGTGGAAACTGAGTAAGGTAGATGTAGTGCCCTTCGTTATATCCGCCGAAGGCCTGATAAGTAAGAGATTTTCAAAAAACCTCGAGAGCCTCGGTATCTCGAGATCGATTGCCATAGTGGGACAGCGTGCCGTGCTCTTGCACACATGTCACATTGTTCGTAAAATATTATGCTAGGGTGAGAAGAGGAGAAAAAATCGATTAATTTTTTTTATGCAGTCTCATATTTAGCTCAAAATACTTCACTTGACAAACTTCAAATTTTTTGATGCCCTCCAAAAAGTCCGATACGAGGCACTTTGTTAATATATTGGGAAAGAAACCAAAAAGGAGCGAAAGAAATAAAATAATTGAATGGTTGTGACTTACAATTATGTTTACAATAATACTCAGCCAATGAGCGGATACCAGCTAGAGCAGACTGTTAAGCGTGCGTTCAAATTATAACCCCTCCCACCCTAGCCCAGATGAACCGGTGAGTAAAGATAGGCTATGAGCGCCTCTGGTCTTGCCACGGAATAGGCCAGAAAATCCCACGATGTTCTAAAAGTTCACTTTAATTCATCCCGCTCAGTACTATAGCGGCAAAATTTACTATTAGTGTACTAACTATAGTACTACGTAAGATATTAATACTAACTATTTAAATAATATATCAATAATAATATTGGTGTTCTGCTACGTCTCCATCACAGTCCACAAAATAATAACTAAAACAAAATAAAATAAAAAGGCTCAAACAAAAGGTATTTGCACAACAGAAACATCGCCTTCCCAACAGAGATCCATGGGAAAAGTGACTTTCACTTGTACAATGTATACAACGAAAACCCGGCAGTAATGTCCCACCAAAATAGTCTCGTCCCCGGAAAGTGCGACGAAAGATCATTGAGCAGTGAACCCAAGAGAGATCAGAGGAAAAATGAATTTAATCACAAGCAATTAGTTAGGACAAAACTGTTACCTGTCTCGTTCTAAAGTATTCCAACTCACACCCACGATCTTGTAAGTAACACTTTAACGAGGGAAAATGAACGGTACGCAAAAACGGAAAAGGAAAGCGCTGTGATCTGTTGCTATGAGGGTGGTGTTAGACGTTTAAAGCAATAAAATGTTATCTGACTGCTTTTCAAATTTAGTGTTACTTTGTCCTCGTTACGACTTATCGAACTTTACCAAATGGTCATCTGTTTCGATTAATGAGATGGTCTCTTCATTTAATGTGAATATAAATTGAATTGAATCTTGAAAATTTGAAAATTGAATTTTTCAGCCACCTCTTTCTTCATGTTTAGAGAAAAAACGAAACTGAAGGAGGCCATGTGGACGCACTGTCATGGTAAAATAGCACTTTTTCGTCGCCAAATCAGGATGTATTTTTATCAATTCCTCGCGAAATTTGACAAATAATGTAATCTAATGCTCTTCTATAGCTATCTTTCTGTTTTCCAAATAGTCGATAATAATAATACCTAGCGAATTCCAGAAGGCCATGGCCTTTTTTGAAAAAAGGAAACTTTCGCACCTTCTTTGGGGCATGCTCGCCGTGTAAAACGCAGTGTGCTGATACTTCCTTCATTGCTGATGTGTAATGATAAATCCAAGTTTCGTGAACAATCAAGAATCGCTACAGATATTCCTTTAAATTGCGTTTATACATGTCTAAACATACTGTTAAGTGGTCAGTTAGTTACTAGAAGGAAAGAAAATTCTAAAAAGAAAGTTACTTTTCAGAAATGCAATTGCCTTTTCGAGCACACTGCCATCTATTGGAAAACTATCTTGTTTTTCACTCTATCCTCGTAGTATCATTTTATTAGTGAAGTAAATAGTTACAAGTACTAATTTTTGGTGACAGTTAATTTCGCGCTTAACAACTCTGGAACGTTGGAGTAATATACGAACTACAACGTTCCGATCCTACAATATGGATACCGTTCCGATATTCATACTGTGTTCAAAATTGCCGCTTCCTGATTACACAGTTACCTCAAGATTATTATGGGAATATACAGGAATTAAATAAAGACCAAAGCAAACTGAAAATATAACTTGTTTGGTAGAGTAAAATACAAGTATCCATCTTAAAAAATAAAATCTGATATTGTCGCAAATAGGAGGAAACATTGTATTTTTCGAAACAGAGTCAGAGAAGTAAATAACATATTTTCTATAATAAAACTCATATAAAATTCTAACGGCCAGTGGTCAAATAATTCAAGACTTTTTGTTTGCTTTTCGAAACCAGTGAATACTATTTGTACAAATATTTTATATTCCTTAAAGGGAGGATTTAAAAATGTTGTTTGTAAATTTTTTAGTTGCAAATAGAATTGTTCATTAATAAAGTTCCAAAATGATAATCTATATTTATGTGTATATTTCATGATTTAATATAGTTAAGTAACACAGTAAATAAGTTAAGTAACACCCTCCATTCGAGATATGTCGATTAGTTAGTGCAGGTAGCCCTGCACAGGCTTATGTTTTGTATTCTTTTGGAGAATTTCAAACTCCGGACTTATCAGAATCCGGACATTTCAGACTTCGGACATCTCAGACTTCGGACGTCTCAGAATCCGGACATTTCACACTCCGGACATCTCAGCAACCGAACATTTTAAATGCAGGACATTTCAGACGCCGGACATTTCAGATACCGGACATCTCAATTACCAGACATATCGGTTACCGGACATTTAAATAACATCACTGGGAATAAGGCCAGTTATCACTTTTTTTTTTCCTTCACGCCTACGCGATAAATCCTGTACTTATCGAATCCGCAGATCAAGATAAGCAAATATTCCAGTACTTGAACAAGACCTTTCAAACGATATTGGTTGTTCCTAGAATGGCTGCTTTCTGCATCTGTAAAATTAAGTGGTTACGTAAAGCCAGATCTTCAATGTTTGACGGAATTTTTGCGTACCCGACCGTTGGCTGATGTGACTATTAGCATTGTTTTTACCTTATGTAAATGCCACATGTCTTTGATCTCCAAAGCAAACTGTTCATATTTTTGAATATTTTCAATGTACTTTATAACTAAGTTATTATCTAGCGGTACTGTTATGTCAATGATTATAAACTGTTTAGCTTTCTTTTCCAAAAGAACCAAATCTGGCCGATTATGTAATACAGTCCGATCCGTGACTATGGATGTGTTCCAATAAATTTTGATGTCTTCATTTTCAACGACAGACTTGTGTGACTAATTATAATACCCCACTTTCTCCGATAATAGGTGATATTTTACGTACAATACCTGATACATAATGTGATATATATTATTATGTCTGCTGACGTAAACTGTGCAGCAAAACTGCTGTGAAGCCAATGCAGAACAATCCGATATTATATATTATATTGACTCTGCATCTGCCTGATACACTCTATGCTGTTTATCCAGAGTTCCCCCCTTTAAAATGTATCTTCGATACATCTTTGTTGCAACAACCTGATGTTAGCTGGCTGAAGTGTCCCTTCAGTTTTGGGAGATAGGTAACCAGATGTTAAATATGCCATTGATGGCTTTTTACATACCTCCTTTTGCTGCAAGCTGTAATGGTATCTACCATGCAGTTCTTTTCCTTTCCAGTTTGTCTCCAGTTGCGCCATATTTAAATGTTTTCGACATCATTTTCGTTCAACCAAGTTAAGTGGTGATAGTTTCACATCATATTTCCTAAGTACTACATTAATGGATGTGTTACTGCTTTCAAAGTATTTACGCAACTGGGCTATTTGTTCAGAGTGGAAGATTTCAAAATTCAGTAGTCTTCTGTCTCCCTTATACCTCGGTAATCTTTCTAACGTGGAATTTGGGTGATGTAATATGTGCTTCGTTAGGACAGTGCGGACTTTACGATTCAATTCCTGTAATTCTGTTCTCGATCACGACAATACTCCAAAGTTATTAAAGGGATGACCCAGGTGTTTATGGCATTAAATATTTTTTGCATGTAAGTGAATTATCAGAATAAGACCTAGCCTTTTATGAAATTTTCTGTGAAAATGTTATTTGTTCTTTGTTTGGTCAGTCTTTGATGATTGGCAAAACCCCAAATATTTGTAATGTTCTTCGCGTTTGAGGCCGGGTATGATTATGTCATCTATTAGCTGGGTGTTTTCTACTTCTTCAGATTTCCCTTTTTTATATGTATAATAGCGCATTTCTCAATCCCAAGCTCCATCTTGATGTTTGAACTAAATCTTTCGACCGTTTCAAGGAGACGTCGCAGTTGCCTACTCCCTTTCGCGTACAGTTTCAGATCGTCAATATAAAATTGATGTGCGATTGAGGTTTGGTTGTCTATGATATATTCGCATTGGCTTTCACTGAGCATGCTGCTTAATGAGTTTAATGCCAAGCAGAACTATGGTGGACTCAGAAAGTCTCCTTGAAATATCCCTCTTTTAATTTCAATAGATTCCGCCTTGTAACCAATTACTGAATTTTGGACTTTTAATGTTGTTTGCCAAGTAGACATTAAACTTCTGAATAGATTAGTAACAGCTGAGTTCAGTTTATATATCTCAAGGACTTTGAGCAACCATGAGTGCGGCACGGAATCGTAGACTTTTCTATAATCTATCCATCCCATTGATATATTTCTCTTCCGTATTCTAGCTTGATATATTTTGATACTGTTTATGACCAGGACCTCCTTGCAGCCTCTGAATATTCTACGATAACCCTTCTGTTCCCACGCAAGGAAATTAGATACATGTTAGTTAATTTTACTTGAGATCATTGATGTGAGTATTTTGTAGATAGTTGCCAAGCATGTAATTGGCCTGTTTTTGCAATCTCCCTACTTTAGAATCATAGTCGTTGATCCCTGTATAAAATGGTCCGGTACACTTGCTGAATTCAGGGGCACTTCTTGAAATAACATTGCAAGTTTTCGGTGGACTGATGGAAGACTTTTCCACCAGAAATTTTGAATGCCATCAATTCCAGGTGCGGTCCAATTTTTCAATGTTTTTACTGCTCGATTTACGTCAAGTCCAGTGAACCGAACAGCCGGCATCAGACGTTTGTCCCGTTGTTTTTCTTCACTCCTACTCATGCAATAGCTATATTCATGTTCTACGGAATTATTCCGGATAAAAACCCAATACTGCTGCATGTCTTCGTAATAGTAAATCATTTGGTGATGTAGGCTTATTAGATCTTAACCCATTGTAAAAGCATTTTTCATTGCAGTTAAATAATTTATTCCGCTGAAAGCGCCTCGCTTAGCTCTATATCTTTTTAACCGGTTTGCTAGGGTAAATATTTTTTTTATTTCGAGCAGTCCAAGTGTTCCTTGATAGCCTGTCTGTATTTCAGGTTGGAAGGTAGTATTAAGATACCTTTTGCAATATAGGCAACCTTTTTCTTGTGACGTTTGGTAGGATTATTTTTAGAAGATAAGTATGATTGAATTACCCCTACGTCGTTCCTAAATTTTTCAATTTAATTTATAATGCGTTTTTCCCAAGGAGAATGTCTTTTCTGTCATGCCATTTGTGTACATGTCGACAATTTAATTGCACCCTTCATACAGACTCCCCATGCTGCACAATCTTTTAAAATGGTTGAAACGTTTATGTTGGCAGCCTCGATTAGTTCGTGAATTCTGCCTAGGTTCCTAATTTTTGGTAGACACGGTCGTTCACCCCATCTATGCATCATTATCTGAGTTTTCAGTAGATGGAGTTTCTTTCATTATCTCTTGTCCATTTATTGGTTGTTGTTCATCTCTTTCGGTCTGCTCTAGGGATTGACTGTCTAAATTAAGTTCTTGTCTAACTTCTCGTTTCAGGACATCAATTTCTGCGTCCGATATGATCTTCCTTCTTAAAATCGATCTTACCTGATCTGAGAGTATTTACAAATCTAGATTAATAGACGATCTTTCTTCTTGCCATTCATCTATAACCCTTTACCTGTATGATATGGAATCTGTTTCCACAATAGCCCGATAGTATGCTCTAAGTAGTGTTAAGTTGAACTGTCGATTCCAGCGAATACGCCTTCTGGGTTCTGATACAGTAGCGGGAACATTTTCTAATGTTTCCTCTCGATTTTCTTTTTCCGGTGGCGGGCTTGTGATATAAGTTCGTAAAAAGGCGTCACTCACTATATTGCCCTCTTCTACGGCCTGAGATGTCACATCTCGAAGCGTAACCTTACCGCTTGAGACATTCGAGTTTGTCGTTTTTCTGTTAGGGACATTTAGAACTACATCCGGGTATATTTAGAACTACAAGGATTGTTGTCCCTAACGGAGACAGTTGAGGTACGTAGAATTACTACACCTGTGGCTTAAAAGCCCCTCATGCGTGGAATCCAATTTGTCTGACTTATCCGATGAGACCTGTCACAAGCACAAGCCTCTGAACCACGGCAAGGTTAGATTCCAATCAGGGAATATCACTATGGATTAGTTTAAAGGCATTTGCACTCCCTCAAAGAGGAACATTGACTTATCCCAGATAAATTAGATATCAAAAGGATTAAACTCTGTGGAGGCCCTTTCCCTGTTGTCAGGCGGCAAGGTGACGATAAAAGTCTTCGACTTCTTGAACAACTCAAGAACTTCCGGACGGTTCTCGCTGTTCCCAGTAGTGCTGCTCTCTGCATAGACTTGAAAAGATGCTCGCTAAGTCCCAATGCTTTATGTTCTACAGCAGACTTCTTGGGACAACATCTGTTGTTAATATTATTATGAGAAATGTTTCTACACTTTTTATACTCCATTGTTTATTTACTTGTTCTTGAAGTTTTTGGTATTTCCGATTTTTTTTTAACGTCTTTAAAATGTTGTTGTTATTACGAATGGCTACGTCTATAAATATAGCACGCTTAGATTACTTATCAACCCTAATAATATCAGGTCTGATATTTATTCAGTGAGTACTGGCCGATCCCAATACATCTTATAATTGTTATTTTCAAGAATAGGTTCGGCCTTGTAGTTGTAATATGGGACTCTCTCAGATTCTGTCAACTGCATCTTTATTACTAGTTGCTGGTGCAGAATCGTTGCTACTTCATCATGCCTATCTTTATAATCGATGCCCGCAAACATCGTACATCCCCCACTGATGTGTTGAATGGTTTCGAAAGTCGGACATCCGTACCGACACTGATCGTCAAAAATACCAGCATCTCGAACAATATATTTGAGGTGACTTTTAGCAGGAATAACCTGATCTTGGATTACCACTATAAATCTTTCGGTAACATCTGTCCTACAGTCAGCCATCTAAGCTTGAGCTGCAGATTTTGCAGATCCATCTTACTCCAGTTGACCACTCCAAACGAATACGTTAATATAAAAGCCGCATAGGTGTTGATTGCTTTAAACATATCACTGCTGTTCAGACTGGACTTAATCACATGTTTTACTCTATTGGTGAATTGAGAGCTAAGTTAATCTTTCATTGAATGGTGATCAATTCGCTGCGCTTCTTTCATTTCCAGGTACTTGTATGTTTCTGTGGCGGTCATTGTCTCGATAATTTGGTCATTATTTATCCTAAAAGCGTTGTTTTGCAGTTGGCCTCTGTTAATACTGATAGTACAACATTTTTCTAATTCAAACTCCAGTCCGACATCACTCGAAAATTCCTCCATTATATTTAACATTTGCTCAAGATGATTTTTTGATGAGGCAAACAAGTTTAGGTCGTTCATGTAAAGGAAATGGTTTAGCCTCATAATGTCTGTGTTGTTGTTTTTTAAACTAAAATCATACTTAGTCGAGTTTAATCGGTGTGAAAGAGGATTCATGGCGATGTAAAATCAAAGGGGACTTAGGCAGTCTCCTTGGAAAATCCCTCTTCGAATAAAGACATTGTCTGTTGTTATATTATTGTCACCCTTCATAAGCTGGATTCTGGTTCTCCATGTTGACATGAAACTTTTCAGAAGACTAATCAAGGATAGACAAATTTTATAGATATTTAAAACCTCTGTGAGCCATTCATTTGGAATTGAATCGACAGCCGTAAGCTTGATCGCGTGATTATTACCTTTATTATTACAATAATTACTATTATTACCATCATAGATTTTACCACCCATTGTTAAATTATATCTTAGAAAACTAGATAAGGACCCTTACTATTACTCCAATAATTATACACCTAGTTGTATGGTTACTTATGTAGGCTAATTATAAATATTATTCTTAATTTTTTTTGTTTTTATATTTTTTTATGGTTGTCCCAGAGTTTCAGTTTATTTCATTATTAAATTGATATAGTGTTAAACTGAGTTCTTTGGATTAGGTACCTCTTCCCAGTTTAAGATTTTTTTTGATCTTAGTGAACGGGATAACGCCTTTTAGTAGTGTCATTTGAATTCATCCACGACCAAGGATCTAACTGCCTCCGGCGAACGGTTGCCGCTGGGGTTACAAAAAAAAATTCAATATATTTCAAACAAATTATCTTTCGAAAGTTATTGCACTTGGCATGACATGTTAATTTTAAACATTTTTGGTTTACTATAGTTCGACTTGCCGCAAAAATATTATATTATATTAAAAACATTATAAAGATAACTTACAATCTGTAAAGTTAAGTGTTAACATTAATTAACTGATAAATTTGTACATTTATCTATGATAAAAAGATCCAATGATTTAATGCTCAAATAATCCTTTTATTACAATGTGTTATATCTCCTACAAGCTTTTATAAGTTTAAATATAAAGAATTATTATTTTAGAGTGTTTGAACTTCCGATAGGGTTCGTTATCAAACGAACCATGCGTTTGCGCGCAAGTCTGTAAATCTGTATCTCAATAGCCTGGAAAATTATCACAGAATGTTTAAAATCAGAGAAACGCTTGCAAATTGTCGAGATTTATTATCAATTATTAGTTTTCTATGCACCAAACTTATAGAGCTCGAACTCGAAACGCAAATTCCGAACGCATTTATTTCCGCCTGAAAAAAAACGGGTCAAAAAACGTTTCGAAGAAAATATCGCCGCTGTTGCTAACAATGTTGATGAAGATCCAAATTTATCAATTCGTCACCGTTCGCAGGAAGCCGGGCCTTGTTATTCGATGTATGGCATTGATCTGGAGGAGATGTAACACCAACAGGACGACTCCATATGTCAACTCCTATAGCCAATGCAACAATCGACTTAGTGAGGGAACAAATCGATGAGAAAATGATTTCGAGGAATGGGCCTGTTGATTGGCCACCTAGGTCACGTGATTTGATATCCTTAGATTATTTTCTTTGGGGTTAGGCTAAATCTTTGGCCTATGCCAATAAACCAGCAATTATTGACGCCTTAGAAGCCAACATAACTGAGACAATTACGGACATAAGACCCCAGTATCTTGAAAAAGTGGTCGGAAATTAGATTGACAAAATGCAGTTTGCCAGAAGTAGCCGCGGCTAATAAATAATTTCAAAACATATAATTTGGTATTATTTGAATTTAAAGTTCGGATGCACTAAAAAAAATACCATTTAGGTACTTTTTTTATATTACATTCCTATACATATATAACGAATTTATAGAACATTTCTTTATATCGCTGAATATATCATTACCATAGATGTGAAACTCCTGCGTTTGTCGGTGATGTATTAAATAGTTAACAAAGAAATGGTGAATTATTTAAAAAATTATTATTATAAATTATTATTTTTTCCTGAATGATTCATCCAAATTTATAAAACATTTCTTTGGTTTTATATAATTAGTTGGGCTACAGAAATGTGTTTTAGAAAGCTAATTTTGTACTTATTTGATGGGCAAACCATTTTTATCTTGACCTTTGAAAATTTGAATAGTTACCAGTTATAAAAGTGGGTACGCATACCCCGTAACAGTATCTACAATTTGGATATCCAAACAAGATTCTCCTTATCAAATTACTTAGCAAAAGGGTAGAAATTTAACCTTTCAGTGGTCGGGACGATGTGAAAGACCGGCGTATCGGTGAAACAGTGATATTTTAAAGGATCGGGTAAAATCGTGAGTCTCCGTCTGTGCACCTTTCGCAGAGGTTCTCGTTTATACATTGCCGCTGTTGGGTTTTGTCTGAGGGTTGTTATATGTGTTACAGACGCAAACATGGTATCTCAAACCGGGTGCGATTGCTAACGCTATGAAACTTCTGTGATACGTGATTTACCTTGACATCTGAAAAGTATATTTTTTGGTAAGTATTTATCTATTATTATTTTAGATTTATATAATTATCATTTGATATTTAGATATGGATTACGAGAAAGAGCAAGAAAGATTATTGAGACTGTTAGAAAAAGTGTCTTGTTGAGGTGAATATAACGACGAGGAAGAATCAGGTGAATAGGATAATGTTGGGGAAAGATCTGAAGATAGTGACACAGAACCAGAATTTGATGAAAAGGAAGACGGAGAAATAAATAAAACTGGACCATATTTTATGGGAAGTGATATTAGAACAAAATGAAGCAAACATTGTCCTCCCAAAAATCTAAGAAATAGGAAAGAAAATTTTCTAACAAAAAAATTGTAACTCGACATTGACTAGAAGAGAATATTTGGTTATACTGTTATCCTCATTATTATATAACCATCAGAAAAATTGTACCATGCTCACTAATATCCTCAAAACAATAAAACTACGACCCGAGAAATTTGTAACTTAGGGGCAGAAGAATTCCAAAATTTGTCTCCTCCAGGAACAGTGGAAAGATGTAGCTATTGTGGCTGGAGAAAAAATAGAAAAACAAAATATTGCAAAGTCTATAGTAAATGTATGTATCTAGAGCACAAAATCAATGTATGTTTTTTCTGAAATGCCCACTAATATTTTTAGTTTACTTTATAACCTGCATGCAATATTTGAGAATGAGGCCAAATATTTTATGTGCAAAAATAGATTACTTTAAGATTTTCTGTGCAAAAATAGATTACCTTATGTATGGTTAAGATTTTATGAGCGTTTTTTATTTTTGTTATTCAAATATAGAGATAAGGTGAGTCATTATTTTGTTTATTTTTTGTCTATGTAAAAATTACGTTTTTTTTTTAAATAAATATTTTGAAAATACCTTAAATATATTAATTCTATATATAATTTTAAGTTGCTCTCGAAATTTTACCCAATTTTTAAATTTTGTGTTTGTATACGTATTATTTTTTCAACTGGTCTTTAAGACCGTGTGCGCCCACTGGTGTAATTAAATTTGACGCGACCACTAAAGGATTAAAAGAGAATAAGAAACGACTTTGTCAGAATTTCTTTTTGAAACATAAACAGTAAGAACAAACATTTTTAAATTAAAAAAAATTGCATTCATTAAAATGTAAAAATAAAGAATCTGGTTGATTCAATTTAAATTAAATGCTTCAAAAAGGACTATATATATGAGGGTAGATTGAAAATGTTCGGCCTGACACAGAGATGAAGCAGATATAGAAGACAACTTTACATGCATGAAAAGTTATGGCTACAGTACCTGGCATTCATCGTGTGCAGTATTCATATCAGCGGAGAGTATTACACTTTACTGTTAAATCTTTCACCACGATAATGCGCCTGCGCTCACATCTCGAAACATTGCTCAAAAGTGCTTCCACATGCGTTATATTTGATAGGATTTGACTCCGAGGGATTAGTTTCTTTTTTCAAACTTGAAGAAATTGCTCCTTGGAAAACGAGATAACCATTTATTTTGTAGAGTCGTCCTTAGTCTACATGAATTAAATTGCAAGGTCACTGCAATGAAACGTAAGTTCTAGTGTTTTCTTTGTCAGGCCGAGAAATTTTCGAACAACCTTCTAAATTAGGAATATAAATATTAATCTGCTCAACTTTCGAAAAGTTTTGCAATGATATTTTCAAATGACGGTTTGAAATTAATTAAACTTTTTTTCTTCTGTTATATGTGGAGTTTTGTAAATGTTGTTTGATTCTTTTATAGATTTGAAATATCATATTTTTAAATTTGTTTTAAAGGTTTTAAGGAAATGGTAAAATAACTTAATAACGTCACGTAAATTTTAAAAATAACTATTCTCCACTGAAGTAATGCAAATAAGGAAAGTGGAACGTAAAGGAGCATTGTTAATTCGTGCAACGTAAAACTATGTCAAAAGTTCAATGAAGTGTCGAAACGCGTAGAAGATGAGACCAGTGCGGTAATAAGGAGTTGCTGTAGTTTTGGTAGAGTTTTGATAGCGTAATCTACTTTTATCAAGTTACAAATAATCAAGAGCTCTTGAGTGAAATTTGACCCAATATATGCAAAATTTTACTGAAAATATCCATCCAATATTATTTGTTATTATTAAAACCCATTATTACCTTGCAGGGCGTAATATGAATGTGTTATTTATAAAATTTCTATATTTTTTATCCATTCTTCTTGGCCTTGTGTGATATGCCTCACTCTCAGGATGGATTTCCCGCTTTCATCTGTGACAGTTCTCTCTCAATGAAGAACGTGATCTACTTCTTGATATTCTGCCGAGTAGGCTCCACAACAAGTCTGCATCGGCAGCAATGTTAACAGGCTTTCTTAAAATATAATCTAACCACTAATGTTTTCTTATTTTGCCTTCTTCGTTCATATCATTTTATTCAGTTGTTAGCTATAATTCCATATTTATGATTATTTTAAGTCACCGTATGCCCAGTATATTTCTCAGATATCTGCTTATGAAAATTTGTAGTTTCCTTCTAATTGCTATAACCATCTAGGTTTCAGAATCGTAAGCACTGCACTGATTTTACTGTTAAATTATATACCCAAATTTTTAAGGATATTTTTACATTTTTTGAGTCAAATTTTTCTCATGCTGACAAATATTTTGTCGCCTTATCTAATATTTTTTGCACATATGTTGTTGTACCTCCATTGTGTGAAATGGCGCTACCAAAGTAAATAAATTACTGTGTTATGTTAAAGCCATTTTTTTTCTTCTTTTTCATTTTACTAAATAATTTACTTTATTCTGAATATTTCAAATATTGATTGACAATAAGCATACATCTTCTGCAGCTTCAATGCCCTATAGTACTTCGTTCAAATTCTAACGAATTTCTTTATGTTTTAAAAATTAACGTATCTATCATAATCAAAAAATATAATGGCGAAAGTATACAGCCTTGTTATTCCGGTATCTGTTTTACACCTCGGATAATTTTGCCATCCTATCAAATGCCATCCTAATAAAAATATTCAAATAATACCATAATATATTTTCAAATTATAACTGCTGATTTCAGACTTTTCATTGAACAAATTTCATATTCAAGATAAAAAATATGTACGTTATTGGAATTTTCAGAAAATTGGAAAATTCAGAACACTACATCGTCAGAAGAGCTTTTTTTAATAGATTAGTTTCAATGGCTTCGTGCACAGTTCTAGAATCCATCATAAAAACCAACAAAATATGACATATCACGAAGAAATACTTTATGTGTGAATTATTGATATCGATAGTTTTGATTGATTGCGCGGTTGGCTCTTGGTGAAACATAGTAACAATGATAATAATTAAAACACTTGGTATTTGTTTCACAATATATTCAAGATATTCTCTAACATGTTTCGGCCTGGCGACCATTCTCAAAGAGAGTTATGTATAAACTAAACTAAAGTTTCAAAGTGCTGTCTAATGGAAGTCGGTTTTTTCATCTCGTTAAATTTATTACACTATCAATAATTGGAGTATTTCCGAAGTCTAGCTGGGTGTTTGTTAGGTTTTTGCCGTCGTATATGGCTTTTTTAATTTCGAAAATTTCCAGGTAATTTAACAGCCTGCTTTTATTGCAGCTATGTATTAATTTGGTATTATTAATGTTAAAAAAATGGTTCTGGTCTATACAATGTTCGGCAAAGCCCGTCTTTCTCTGATTGTGTAAAATTGAATATTTATGTTCTTTTAGCCTATCATTGAGCGATCGGCCCGTTTGGCCTATATAAATAGCGTCACACATATTACATTTAATTTCGTATACTCCAGATTTGTCACAAAATTTTGCTCTTTCTTTGTTATTGTTTAACATCGATGCAAGATTATTCTTATTAACAGAGATAATATTAATATTTTCGTTCTTTAACTGATTTGTGATTCTTGAACTTAATTTGGGAATATAGTTTATAGCATGCCAATTTTTAGAATCTTTTTCGGGTGTTGCGGCATAAAAATGTTTGGTGTTGTTTTTCTTAATCTTGTTTTTTATCATTTTATCTATGATGCTTGGCTGATATCCATTCTTCCTTGCGATATTTTTGATAATATTAAGTTCTTTTTCATAGCTGTCTTTTTTAAGTGGAATCGTTAGAAGTCTGTGGGTCATACTATGAAAAGTGGACATTTTTACATTCCATGACTGATTTGAACTTGCGTGAATAATTGTATCGGTATACGTGGGTTTTCTAAATATTTCGAATTCTAATTTATTCGGTGTTCTTATTATTTTTAAATCTAAGAAATTTAATGAATTATCCGTCTCTGTTTCTATTGTGAACTGGATTTTTGAGTTTACACTGTTTAAATATTCAAGAAATCGACCCAATAGTCTTTCTGTACCGGTTCATATGCAAATAATATCATCGACATACCTGGCCCAAAAATGTATGTGTCTTGTATAATTAGTGTCGCTAAATAAATTGTTTTCAAAATTAGCCATATAAATTTCTGCCAGGAGGGGGCTCAGGGGGCTTCCCATTGGTAATCCATTCGTTTGTTGGTAAAATTTTGAATTGAACAGAAAATAATTTTGTTCGGTATATACATTGATAGCTTCTATGAGAGCATTTTTGTGTACGATTTCATGATTGCATTCATGAATTCTTTCAGTGAGGATATTTTTAAGATCTTGTACCGGAATGGAGGAAAAAAGGCTTTTTATATCGAACGAAACTAACTTTGCATTGGGAACTAACAACAAAACTAAAAAACATACAGGTACCTCCCAATGCAAAGTTGGTTTCGTTCGATATAAAAAGCCTTTTTTCCTCCATTCCGGTACAAGATCTTAAAAATATCCTCACTGAAAGAATTCATGAATGCAATCATGAAATCGTACACAAAAATGCTCTCATAGAAGCTATCAATGTATGTACCGAACAAAATTATTTTCTGTTCAATTCAAAATTTTACCAACAAACGAATGGATTACCAATGGGAAGCCCCCTGAGCCCCCTCCTGGCAGAAATTTATATGGCTAATTTTGAAAACAATTTATTTAGCGACACTAATTATACAAGACACATACATTTTTGGGCCAGGTATGTCGATGATATTATTTGCATATGGACCGGTACAGAAAGACTATTGGGTCGATTTCTTGAATATTTAAACAGTGTAAACTCAAAAATCCAGTTCACAATAGAAACAGAGACGGATAATTCATTAAATTTCTTAGATTTAAAAATAATAAGAACACCGAATAAATTAGAATTCGAAATATTTAGAAAACCCACGTATACCGATACAATTATTCACGCAAGTTCAAATCAGTCATGGTATGTAAAAATGTCCACTTTTCATAGTATGACCCACAGACTTCTAACGATTCCACTTAAAAAAGACAGCTATGAAAAAGAACTTAATATTATCAAAAATATCGCAAGGAATAATGGATATCAGCCAAGCATCATAGATAAAATGATAAAAAACAAGATTAAGAAAAACAACACCAAACATTTTTATGCCGCAACACCCGAAAAAGATTCTAAAAATTGGCATGCTATAAACTATATTCACAAATTAAGTTCAAGAATCACAAATCAGTTAAAGAACGAAAATATTAATATTATCTCTGTTAATAAGAATAATCTTGCATCGATGTTAAACAATAACAAAGAAAGAGCAAAATTTTGTGACAAATCTGGAGTATACGAAATTAAATGTAATATGTGTGACGCTATTTATATAGGCCAAACGGGCCGATCGCTCAATGATAGGCTAAAAGAACATAAATATTCAATTTTACACAATCAGAGAAAGACGGGCTTTGCCGAACATTGTATAGACCAGAACCATTTTTTTAACATTAATAATACCAAATTAATACATAGCTGCAATAAAAGCAGGCTGTTAAATTACCTGGAAATTTTCGAAAATAAAAAAGCCATATACGACGGCAAAAACCTAACAAACACCCAGCTAGACTTCGGAAATACTCCAATTATTGATAGTGTAATAAATTTAACGAGATGAAAAAACCGACTTCCATTAGACAGCACTTTGAAACTTTAGTTTAGTTTATACATAACTCTCTTTGAGAATGGTCGCGAGGCCGAAACATGTTAGAGAATATCTTGAATATATTGTGAAACAAATACCAAGTGTTTTAATTATTATCATTATTGATATCGAGTCAATCATTTCTAGCTATTACAAATAGCAAATGCCATACATGAATTGAGATGTGTATATTATTATAAATTATATACGTATTATAAATTTAAACATGCCTTAGTTCCATTATTTAAAATGATTTTCCATCTAGTATCATCTACTTCAGTTATATATTACAAATAACAGTGCGCGGCCATTAATACGCATTAATCATGGAAAAGTGCGACCACATGCTACAAAAGCTGTGAAAGAACAACTATTTAAACTCCAATGGAAAGTTCTTCCACACCGGAAGAACCTTTTCCGGAATTTTTCTTTTCCTCACACCTCATTTTCGATAAACATAATGCGCTTCTGTTAACACAACTACAGGTAAGCTCACAAAGAGGCCAATGAATGGATTACGTCTAAAGATAAGTCATTTGTACTCAGAGATATCAAATAAAGGTGGAGAAAAGTGGATTAATACATTATTAAATAATACCTGTTTAATGCATACGTTAAATTATTTTATCCTTCAAATAAATGTTGTATTTAAATGAATTAAGTTTATTACTCAAATATAGGAAAGTTTTTAAATAGTTCTTTAATTATTGATTTTATTTTCAACGTCACTTTGCGGTTTAATACTTTTATACCAACTACGTTTCATCTTTAATTATCTCAGTAGAATACAATTTGTCCACCTCTATAAAATAAGAGATTGTTTTAGTTTTGAACTTGTCATGTGAAATGTATCTTCGTAAATCGAACCACTTTTTCAAATTTGGGAAAAAGAACTGATTGCGGGGACTCCAACGTCCAGTGAATACAGTGAATGCGGAAGCGCTAAAAAGAGAAGGTCATGCAGTTTTACAGCCTCACCGAACCACGCGCGGGCGCATTATGGTGGTGAAAGAGCACTTTTTTATTGGACAGATGATGATTTTATTTGAATTCGACTTTAGTAACGCATCTGAAACTTTGCAGTATACCTATACCTACATATAATCTAACGAATTATACTTGACAAACATCATAATTATTTAGTCAAACTGGTGCCCTCTCAGGGACTTCACCTTGTCGTGGTGACAGGGCTCAGTAGCCCTCAATGTCCAGAAAGCGATGCTGGCGTTAACGTAGCTACTGATAGGACCACCCATATTGGTAAAATATCCAAGTGACGAAGGAGAAGCTAAGAAAATCCACATCAGCAACGTCTGACCCAAAATGTGCGAAGAAACATACGAGAAGAGTCACACAAGAAGTGATGAATTCAGTTTGAAAGATAAAACGATAGCATCTAAACTGCAAGCATTACTGAATCATTCATTTCAAACAGTTAATAATTGGCTAAAGAGTTATTAATAAACGTATTGATGTGGTTGCTTCTAACCCTTTACACACCATATGATGCCTTACATGTCATGACATGTTTGTTGACATTAGGACGGTGTATTTTATGATGAATTTTAAATATATGAAAAAATTGTTATAGGTCGCTATCAGTAACAATTGTTTTAACTAAATAGCAAAAAACATTCACCAGTGCGTATCATCATCGTTAGTATTCGATTAGAATTTTCTTCCGTAGTTAGCTTATTCTTCTGTTTCATCCGATTACCACATTTTTCAATGGATACCACGCCCAGACGTATTTCTGTACTTAACGGAAAAGTCATGTAATAAATCGATCAATGTATTGGGAATAAAGACAATTCATAATTTTGTTACGAAATTCTGCTTTAATCCGAATGTTAAGAAAACAGTGAAAAGCGTTTTGATTAAAATGCTGGATTATCTTGAAAATATGTTCCATCTCATAATTTTGTTTTGAATGGCTTTTGACACACTTTAATTACACATTTGAATAAAACATGCAACAATATTTTCAGATCTTTTTTAAATCCAACAAATTCATTAGATTTATTCGTTTTCAATTCGACGTATTCCGCTTAATAATACTTATCCATTCGTTAAGTGTAGCATTGCAGTATTTTACAGTAGCGATTACATGCAGGAACAAGCCATTCCACGCGGCGTACTACCGAACTCATATCGTAACTCGTCGAAACCCAACAGCAATTTTGAGAGTAGTAACGCCTAACCGAAATATACGATTATTTTCCCATTGTCAACATACATATGGTACGTAAAAAGGTAATTCGCTTTAACGGTTAGATTTTATATGGATCAGCCGGTAATAGTTCTATATTCTTCACATTATATTACATTACATTATATACATTTTCTTTTGGTTCGACAATAAAGTTTTTAAACGATATATTGTATTTTTTCCTTATATACAGGTACGTATATTAAACGATATTTTACGAAGTACGTTCAAAAAGTTGGGAACTTTGACACACGCTTTAACCCTTGACACACAGATGGCACCTGCTCATATCCATGCTATCTACTGCTGAACAAAGGCCTCTTCAAGCTTCCTCTATCTGTCTCTATCTTGGACAGTCTGAACCCATTCTTTTCCCGCCAATTGATTCATATCGTCTGCCCATCTGTTCTGCAGTCTCCCTCTACTTCCTGTCGTTAGTTTTCGTCTCAATGTTATTATTTTCATATCCTAACGATAGCATGGAATGAACATGTGCCATGTTAAACTGTTTAATATGGTTTTCAAATTCAAATTTTATTAAACAGTTTAATATAGTTCGTATTTGAAAAAGGCACTGTGTGTCGAAACAATTGTTATACATACAATTTTCAATACAGTAAAAATTATATATATTAGTATTTATTTGTTTACATCAAGTACGGACTACCTCAGTTAAATTTAAATATTTCATATTCCTGCATACCAATATCAGAGACATGACTCAAAATTTAATAAATGATGAATATAAAACCATATAATTTAGAAAAGAATGTTATTGAAATAACACCATAACTTTTTAATATATAGGGGAAAGAAATCACGCAAATCGTTAAAGAATATTATGTTAAGGAAAGAAAATAAAGCAGTGAATATAGGATTTATTTTATATTAGTATAATGTTAGAAAAACAAGGATATTGTCGACTGAATCAGCCAAAATCCAGCCGTCGAAACGGGTTTCAGTTTTACCCGCCTTTCGTGTGCAGACAAGTGGAAAATAAACATGTATTTTAGTTAAGCTTTACCGTTTTCAAAATTGTTGTAGGGTTTCGACAAGCAACCATACGAATTTGGAGGTACGCCCCCTTGGAACAGCTTCTGCTTCAATAATTGTTAGTCTAAAATACCACAATTCCATAATTAACAAAGACGGAAGTATAAAGCGAGAAAAGTCAGACTAATATAGGATTGATTAAATGGATTTAGAAATATGAGTGTTAAATTATGAAACGTTGTTTAAAAGTTTATCATTTAGCCGGAAAAAAAATTTTAGAAGATCCGTAATAATATTTCAATGTTAAATAAATTTTGAAAATTAAAAACGAAACATTTTAATATCTTAGTCATAAACAAAAATATAACACAGCCAGTAAAATTTATATCAATTATTTTAAGGGTATACTTTCTCAATGTAGGCAGCAGAATAAGAAAATGCTAAATCATTAAAAATATATTTATTTGGGATTAATTTTTGTATGCACCATGACGGCATCCTATAACCGCGTCAAATATAGGGTCAAATATAGGGGGATTTTTAGAGCAGTTAAATTATATGCTTTGAAATTATTTATTTTTGGTGAAATCACATTCAATGGCTTTAATGTTTGAAAACAATTTCGGACAAATGCCCGCCGAGGCTACTTCTGACAAAGCATATTCCACCAATTCAATTTCCGACCTCTTTTTCAAACAATTGGGGTCTTGTCTCCAAGTTATATTAGCTTCCAAGACGTCAATAGTTGCTGTTTATTGGCATAGAATAAAAATCTAACATAACTCAATAAAAATCTAAAGACGTTAAATCACATGGCCTTAGTGGCCAATTACCAGGTCAGTTCCTAGAAATAATTTTTTCTCCGAATTATTCCCTCAATAAATCGATTGTTGCGTGGGCTGTATGACATGTGGAACCGTCCTGTTGAAACCACATCTCCTCCAGATCAATATCATTCAAATTCGGAATTAAAAAATTGACGCAGTTGAATAACAAAGCCTAACTTTCTGCGAACGGTGACGAATTGATAAATATGGATTGTCAAACACGATATTTTCTTATACGCGCACAGTTTTTGTTTTAATGTCGAGCAGTGTGAAGTGCATTCGGAATTTGTCGATAATTCGGTGAATACATCACGACGTTCAAATTCACTGTGCTAAATAAGTTTGACGCACAGAACACTAATTCTGGCAATTCATTTCGACAATATGCAAGCGTTGCTCTGTTGTTAAACGTTCCATGATGATTTGCCAGACTATACTAAATAATTAACACTAAAGGCGCGCAAACTCACATTTCGTTTGATAGCGACCCCTAGCAGAAGTTTGGACAGACTAAAAAATCACCCGTTAGTAATGCCTAAAAAAGAATACAAAATGATTTCTCTATTTCTCAATCATTGATTTAAGCCTGTAATAACAGCTAATAAATACGAGCATATTTTCTTAAAGTTAATAATATATTAATTAATGAAATATATTCAACACAAATCAATGTCCAGAGATCAGTTTGAACTAATAATGTGTAACTAATAACTAACAATTCATTCGGATCGATTGAACATTTTCATCAGTCAGCTACTAACAAATTTACTAAAAAAAAAATATATTGTCAAAATTTCGAATAGAAACTTCATATTGTCTGTCATATTAGTGTGACCTGTTTTTAAAAGCAACTCAATAAGAAAAATACAAATATATATAAATATAAATATAAATGTTCGTTTGTACAAAATCTTAAAACTTTGAAAGCTCTTCACCGATTGCTTTGAAATTTTTACACAACGTTGCATTCGAATACGCGTATGTTTTATATACCTATTATGTAGATATCACACCTGTGACAGGTAAAAACATGCTTTAAAAAAAACGACGCCATCTGTTGGACGTAAAGGCAACACACGCTATACTAAATATTTTACAGCAATGGGAGCGCCATCTGTTGAACGTTTAACAAGACTGTTAATTGGGAATAAAATCAGTGGCGGCACATAGGTTTTTAAAGTGGGAGTGCGTAAAAAAAAATAGTGCTGCTGAAGATTTTTTTTGCTTTCCCCTTTTTACTTTTCGTGCTATTGGAACCCTATACAGGAGATGAACCAGGAAAACATTAAAGTTTTGTATTATTACTACTTACAAGGACATTGGAGGATAAGTTGCTTGTTGCGCAGTTAAAGGAATGAATAAGTAGGTACTTACCGTTTCCCGAAGAGTAAATCATTGAAATCAAAACAATAGTAAAACCCAAATCAAAACAAGTCTTCGGCGAACGAAGTGCACGACGCAAGACATATCAAACCCGTCAAATCAGTGTTTCAAACTAATTACCGATACACTCGGTCGTAGGGAATCTACGCCCAAATCGCATATTTTAGAAAGCAGTTAAAACCCCGAATTCTGACAACCAACAAAACATGTAACGCCAGCGACAAGATAAGATAACATGGCGTGCAGTCGATGGAGGTAAACGTCCTACCAACGATGTAAAAATTGTTACGAGACGATGGAATTTTTATTTTTGGTGTAATAGGTGGTGTAATAGCATTATTTGGTGTAATAGGTCGACAGACGTTCTTCTACAATTGATGTTTTTAATTTTTAATTATATTTTAAAATGGGTTAAAGGAAAGAAACTCAACGGAAATAAAATATGGTGTTTTGCTCTGAAAAATTGTTTACTGTGATAATTGCTGGAGGGGTAGCGCCCCAATGCTTTCCCTCACGAGCCGCCACTAAATAAAATTATACAATTAAGGCATGAAATAAAACTCTGTTAAATAAGAACTGACTTCAAAATTGTATACAGAAAAACAATTTATCCTAAATGAATACATTGCGAGAAAGTCATGAATATTATTGACTGAAACATTCGAAATCCAGCCGTCCAAAAGGGTTTCATTTTTGTCCGCTGTTCCGTGTGTAGACAAGCGGAAAATAAACGTGTATTTTAGTCAGGCGTTACTAAAATTGATGTTAGATTTCGACAAGTTACGATACAACTTCAGTTATAAGCCTCGGAAAATAGCTTGTTCCTGGATGTAATTGCTGCTCTAAAACACTGAAATGCTAGTGTTAATGAATGGACAAGTATCATTAAATCAGAAAAATCAGACTGACAAAAGGCTGATTTATTGAATTTAATGGTCCTCGAAATCGGTTTGTTGTTTATTTGAAGAACTTGAAAAGTCATGTACTATTCCGATAGATAAAATAAATAATTTTAAACCATCTAATTTGGTGGTTGTTATATTTGAATAAAAAAAAATACATATATATATATATATATATATATATATATATATATATATATATATATATATATATATATATATATATCATCATCATTCAGCCGTTGTCGATCCACTGCAGGATGAAGGCCTCCCCAGCATGCTTCCAACTCGCGCGGTCCAGAGATTTCCTATAACATTCGGATCTAATATACTTGATGATGTCATCGATCCATCGTATTTTAGTTCTTCTTCGTGGACGATCAAGCGGTATCCATCCCAGGATTGCTTTGATCCATCTATCGTCACATCGCCTTACTATATGGCCTGTCCACCTCCATTTTAATTTCTTCACCTACCCGAAGCTTTTGAATTGATTGTGATGTGAGTGTCCATGTTTAACTTCCGTATGTCAGAACAAGCAGCACGCACTGATCAAAAACTTTTCTCTTCAGGCAGGGAGTTTGTTCTTAAACACTATGTTGAGCCTGCCAAAACCTGTCAGCCATACTTAATGCGTCGTTCCACTTCACGGGCGGTATTAGCCTATTTTGAAATTATTTGCCAAGATATATGTAGTGATCCACCAGCTCTAAATCGCAATTGCAAAATATAGTTTTATCACTTGACATGATGTAGTCAATTTCACTTGTGGAACCAGTTTCACTTTTCCATGTCCATTTTCTGCTGATTTTTTCTTATAAAACAAGTTAACAATATACAGTTATTATCCTTCCGCAAAATCAACCAATCTGTCACCTCTATTGTCCTTCTCACCACTTTCATATCGGCCAGTTGCACTTTCACCAGTTCTTGCTTTTCTAGCATTTAAGTCACCCATCAGAATTTTGTATCTGCACTTCTCATTATCTAGAAGCTGGGCCACATCATCATAAAATATCACCATAGCATATAGTGCGTGCATATGACGCATTGGGCTAGTCGGTCAGATATGCTTTCAAATTTTACGACACTGTCCTTCAACTTTCAGTTAAAGAGGAATCCATTGTCCGAATATTAAGTGTAGCAATGTCCAAAGTCCACTGGCAGCCTGATCTAACCCGGTGATTCTTAAAACCCTCTGTCTGTTGGCATGTTAGCATCCTCTGCCTGTGTATATATATAGTTGATAAATTTTATGCGATGATTCAATAAGCAAAATTGTCATTAAACATTTACCTACTACTAAAAGGGTCTTTTAAATTGAAGCTTTTTTTAAATTCTTGAATAAAACAGAGAATTTGTGTTGATTTCAAAAAACTTTATATTGATAACATAGTGTATGACATTTAAACACGAAAGACAATATCTGCCAAGTGACCACCAGCTCCACAGACATCCACTCTTTTGTCAAAATGTTGGATAATATTTTGGCATAACCGTGGTCTCTATCTCACCAATAACTCGAATAAATTTATCCTTTAGTTCAGGAATCGATTGTGAATTGTTCTTATAGACCTGGCTAACCCCAAAGAAAATAGTTCAACGGTTTCAAATCACATGATCTTAGTGGCCAATTAACATCACCGTTTTTTGCAATAACGCGCCCAGGAAATATTTCTCTCAATAATTCAAGTGTTTCATTAGCATAGTGCGGTGTAGCGCCATCCTGTTGGAACGACAGATCCTCCATATCAATATTATTCCATTCAGCCCATAAAAATCCAGTTATCATCCCATGATATCAAACTCCATTCACGTTACAGCTTCACCAGCAGCATTCCGAAAGAAGTATGGCCCAATTACACCTCCTGACCATAATGCATGCCAAACAGTGATTCATTTAGGATGTAGATGTTTCTCATGAATCAATCGTGGATTTTCCTCACCCCAAATGCGAAGAATTTTTTGTGTTTTAAATGATCCAGTCTCAATTGTTGTGAACGTAGACTAATGGAAAATTCTGACTCTTCAACAACACTTTTACGTACCAAGTCAATATGCTCTTGTGAACGACCACGACGATTATATATTGCTCTTCTTTTATCTTCCACCGAACCAGTTTCTTGAAATTTTTGAACAATTCGATTAATAATACTTTTAGATAGACGATTGTGTAAACCGTAAATATCACGTATGTTTCTAAAACAAGTTTTCACTGAACGACCATTTTCATAAAATAATTCAATAATTTTAGTGCATTGTTATGATATGTACAATTCCACGTTTATAAATGTCATACATTACACTTCAGAAATGATATTAGACCTACGCAAATTCACAACGTCATCTGTGTGTTATTCAAGAATTAAAAAAGCCGCTCAATTTGAAAGACTTATTAGTTATAATTCTTGATTATCGATAAATTTTAGCTAATTTATAATATTATTCAAAAAATAATTCATTTGTTATGGATCATTACCAGTTAAGTAATTAACATCAATAATATAAATGAAAGAGGTTTTCTACAAAACGCCAAACTATAATTTGTAGTCTCACAAATGCTAATCATGCTAATCATGTTACCATTAACAGGTGATAATTAAATCTACTTTAGCGAAATACACGTCGAAAATCTGCATATAGGTGATTTAGTATTTAATAGAAAATTTCGTTCGATTACGTTAGTTGTCACATCAAAGCTTCCATTAAAAATTATTTAGAAAAGTTTATGAAGCTTAAGATTAAATTTAAGTAGGTGAAAAAGTATTTCAATTTATCCAATATACTATTCCGAAGAACTGATTTATTCTAATTTAGTACGATGTGAGAAATGCAAGTATATTGACGGTTGAACATGCAATACACATTTAACATTTACAATTAACATTTAGGTAATGTTTAATTTTCGACTGTTCTTCATGTACAAGCAGGTAGAAAATTAACCTGTATTTTAATTACACGTTATCGCTTTCCAAATTACTGTTGAACTTCGACAAGTTAAAATACAAATTCAGTGGTATGCCGCCTAGAATTGGTTATTCTTGCATGTAATTATAACTGCAATGCACTACAACGCTACGAGTAATGAAGGTGTATGTACTATTAGATGGAACCGCTGCATCCGACCAAAAAATGTTTTGAAAAATATATTGAATTTGGAGATATAATTAAAAATATTGTTGAATGTTTTGTTTCTCAAGCATTTGACAAACATTTATCTAATTATTACTATAAATTAGTAAACGCAACCTTTATGCATATGATTAAAATAAATCCTAACTTGTATTCCCTATTTTAGTAGTAGAAATAAGGGATACTAACTTTCAGTATATTTGATATTAATCAATAATAGACGATATTAGTTGATATATTTGATAATAAATGGTTGTCCAATAGAAGTATCAGAACTTTAAAGTGAGACACAATGATAACTACAGCTGATAATCCTGTAATATCACGATATGTATCAACACATTCATAGATATCGCGTCATGTATTATCAATGGTGGAATATGTTGTTTAAGGCTAAGAATTTTTCAGGGTTTATTTCTGTAAACCAGAAATTTAACATAGCCTCACAAAAATTATCCAAAGGCGTGAAATCCCATAATCTTTGTGGCCAGTTGATATTACCATTTCGCGAAGTAACTCACCCAGAAAACTTTTCTTGCAATAACTCGATTGTCTGGCGACATGTGTTACGCACCGTCTGGTCGAAAAGAGACATTGTTTATATCCACATTTATCAGTTCATGCCAAAAATAGTCTTTACCATTAACAGCAATACGATTTCCATCAGTCTTCGAAAAAAATAAAGTCCTATCACTCCTTCAGCCCAAAAACCGCACCAAACAGTGACTTTTAGAGGATAAAGAGGTAACTCCTGAATCATTTGAGAATTTTCATCAGTTATGCACAGCTCACAAACCCATTAGGAGAGAAATGGGTTTATGACCACATATTTTAATGGTAGATACGCATAATTTCAACGCGCGTGTATTTTTGTAATTTGTGCATGTATGCGCGTGTATTTTTGTAATTGTAATTTCAACAATCGAGTATCTTTCCATAGTAAATTGACACAATGTACTGAACATAGCAGCGTTGCCGCTATTACGTTTCAAAATGTTAACACTCTTATTAGAATACTTTAAATATCATCCCCATACTAACGAGTAAAGTTAAAAAGTTGTTTAAAATAATTTTATTTATAATACTAGAGTGAACATTTTGGTTCAACACTATATGTTCGGCATACATGAAATAAGTTTAGAAGAATATATAGTCCTTTTAAATAAATAATAAAAGAAAGTCACGTAAAACATTAAAGGCTATTTTGTTATGGTAGGAAAACAATGCACAAAAAATACGATTTATCCTCTATTAGTATGTTGTTCGAAAAACAAGGATATTGTCTACAGAATCAGCCAAAAACCACCTGTCAAACTCATTTTGATTTTTACCGGTTGTTCGTGTGCAGCAAAGTAGAAAATGAACATGTATTTTAAGTTAGCGCTATCGTTTCGAAAATTAGAGCAGAATTTTGAAAAGCTGCTATACAAGTCCGGTAGTATTTCGCATGAAACGACTGCAACTTTTTTTGAATTGCTATTTGTTCAATTTGAAAATGGTTGTTGAAAAAAAAATTAAATTGACTCTTTATTAGTAAATTAAATTGTAAATATAGATGGCTAATCTTTATTCATGAAATCGATAAATGTGTATACCTTTGTATATACATACTAAATGGTTGGGCGGATATGAAGGAGGATTCATAAAAACATTGGTAGGATTGGTAGACAAGGAGATGGTGATGCAGAGAATGGAGCGGGTATAAATTCTATTCACAAGCCAATTGTTACACAGAAGGCTAAAGAAAGAGAGGGTATGACTCCATATTAGAATGAAGAAGCAATTTATGAGAGATTTAATTGAAGTTTTTTTATTTAAATATGCTCCTGGAGAAGATTTAAAGATGACTCCTTTTGTTGAAATGAAAAACAGTAATTGTTAATCCAAAGAATGAACTCGAAAAGATTTGTCCCTAAACACGAAATCACTTTATTTAACTTATCGATGCACTTTTCGCTAACCATGTTAGCATCATCAGAAGATGATTCAGATTGAAAGGTATTTTGTAATAATATAAAATGTATTAAATACAACTTACATTTTAAAACAAAAAAAAATAGTAATGTCTTTTGGTGGCAAGGTATTCCTGGTGCCTTGCACACATGTTTCAAGTTTGTTTAAAGTTATATATTCAATTCCTAGTCCTATACCATGTAAGAAAAAGGTCTAATGATGGGTCTAAGAGGAAACACTCAATAAGAACAACCTGCACATAGTTGAATCCCAAGTAAATATCGATCCACAGTGATCCTTCAAACAATCCTACTCGTAGCTACAACAAAATATTACGTACTTGCCGGTTATTTTCATATCGATTTCATAAAACAAGGCGTAGAAGATGCTTTTCGTCACATCCTTGACAGATGACCAGAACATCGCACTTGTGCATCTCTGATCTTTAAACCGTTTTATCAATGCCATCATAATAGTAAAAGGAGAAATGGCCAATGGTCTCCCTATTTCACAAAAACTTACTGCTGGTTTTTTTTCATACTAATACCTCGTCCCTTTTCAACTTCGATACAATATTTGAAACGTAACGCAAAAAGAACTCGTGGATTTTAGCACTTTCTACAAAACCATAACAATACTTCTTAGCTTCACTTAAAATAATAAAAACATTTTTTTACCGTTCACTTTCACAGAAACATAAACATATATTTTATCATCAGCAACTGATTCGTGATGTTATGGAGGAAAACGGTCTTCTACTGGCAAAGTAAAAATGGACATCATGTTGCTTCATAACAAAGCACGACCCCATATACAATGACGATGAGAATCACGAAAGAATCATGAAGAGAACCGTGAGGAATTTCATAAAGAGGATCGGACCTAGACTGCCACCGGATTTTACGACACTGAAAAAAGTCCAGATCCGAATTAGGATCAAGAAATGATTAGGATCAAGTGATGGGGTAACAATCGCATTCCAAAGAAACTTCCTAGAAACGCGATTGAGGCCATAACAGCCATTACAAACGCAGTCATCCTAGTGTGGTATTTAATGGATAGATGGAAATACATAGTGGTGCGAATGATACCGAAGATGGGAAAGGACACGAAATTTTCGCAAAATTATAGACCGATAAGCTTATTGTCGTCAATAAGAAAGGCCGTAGGAAGAGTTGTTCCTAGGAGACTGGAGAAGATGTTCGAAGAAGAACAACATACTTCCGCCCGAGTAATTCGGGTTCAGAAAAAACCTGCTGAGGAACAACTTCTGCGCGTGACTGAATTCGTTGCAAAAAGAATCACAAAAAGACATGGAATGGCAATTGCCATACTCGATGTCGAAAGACAGAGTCGACACATTCGACAGAGTATAAATATATAAAATGATCGAAATAAGTATCCCAGAGTGGATTACTGAGCTGATTAACTCGTATTAAATCATTTGAGAGTTATGAAAATAAGCTAGTGAGCAAGCTTTGAACGCCCTTTGGTTCGTCAGGAATGAACAAATCAACAGAGAGATGGAATGGGCTCCCCTTAGGCAATGCCTAAAAGAAATTTGAAAAAGTCTTCTTGAAGATAGTCGACCACCCGAATCAAGAACTACAGCGACTGACGGACGGAAACGTAGAACGGGGTGGCAGAAGACATCGCAGACCTAAACTCCAGACATTTGATGTTTAGATGAAGAAAGAAGAAAAATTTAGTGAAACAGTGGGTTAGTAACCGTAAGTACCAGAGTATCAAGTACCGTAAATACCATAAGTACCATAAATAAATGTTAAAAGTCGCCAAAAAGGGCCGAGAATTCAGTTAAGGGTCTAATATACTTATGTTTTGCAATTTAAATTTTGTATCACGTAATTAAAATGTTGCCATAACATAATAAGAGTTTAAAAAAATGTATAATTCTTTAATAGGTAGAAAAAGAAAATTCGCGTTAGTTAAAAAGTTCTTCGATAAGCTAATGAAAATATACGAAAGAGTCGATTTATTTCAAATTGGATTGGATTACTGAGCTGATTAACTCATACCTATGAGGAAGAAGTTTCTCTGTGATTATGGGTGAAGTAGAATCGCAAAAAAGATACATGGAGGCCGGAGTACCGCAAGAAGCGGCGCCATCTCCATATTTGTATAATATATACACAAGTGATATCCAGAGGAGGGATAACGCTCACATAGCCCTGTATGCCGACAACACAGCTATTATGTCCGGAACCCCACGCCCAGACTACACTGTCAGATATCTGGAGGATCAACTGGAAGATTTGATAGACTCGTTCATAGCCTGGAAGATCAAGCTAAATATCACAAAGACACATGTTATTTATGTCTCTCAAAGAAAAATATAACCCAGGCGACCACTTGATATTGAAGACCAAACCCTGGCAGGATAGAGTTAAGTATCTCAGGATCACTTCGACAAAAAAATGACATGGAGTATCTACACAAAAACAGCGCGGAGGAAAGCCTCTGCGGCTACTAAAATAATATACCCGCTAATTTACAGGAATAGCAAATTGACAGTAAAATTTAAAATTCTCCTTATTAAATAAGTAGTAAGAAGTGTATGGATTGATTGCGTGGGGCTACATGGCACTATCATATGTTAAATCATTTGAGAGTTATGAAAATAAGCTAGTAAGCTTTGAACGCCCTTTGGTTCGTCAGGAATGAACAAATCAACAGAGAGATGGAATGGACTCCCCTTAGGCAATTCATAAAAGAAATATGAAAAAGTCTTCTTGAAGATCTATTACCACCGACAAGACCCCAAGGCAGGTTCAGGAGTACCGAGCAGTTAGATCTAGGTTGATGGAACGTCTTAACGCCGGCGAGAAGGATTTGAGGATTAAGTATATTAGGGGTGTTCCTAAGATTGTTTCGATTGGTGCGCGGCCTTTAAACTAATGAGTCTGTCTGGCGGGATCTGTGCTGATGTCTGCATGGCTTACCAGAATTAGAGGTCTCAATACGAAGACTTGCGAATTTAGCAAATCAATTAGTGTGGCGGAACATCACATTGTGGGGCTCTCTGCGACGTGGTTGCAGCCGGACGTACACAGTGCTGAGTTGTTTAGGGATAACTATGTAGTGTACCGAGCGGATAGACAGTTGAAACTGATGGATGTTTCGAGGGGAGGCGGAGTTCTTCTAGCTATAAGGTCGGACATAAAATCAGAACAAATTAATTTGAATTCATTTGCTGAATTGGTGCCTTCAATAAGTATTGTTGGTTGAAAGTTATCTCTCAATAATATTATCACCTACATTTTTTGCATCTACATTCAGCCGGGTGCCAGTGCAGATCTGTATCTGGCATTATTTGATTGTTTTGAAGGGTTGACTGGGTTGTACGGTGCCAGGTTGGTGATTGTTGGCGATTTCAACTTACACTTTCAGACTGGATCATTTGTCCGATGTCCTCGATTGTCTCTACTTTTTGACTTTATGGCGTTGTTCGATCTCAGTCAGCATAACCTGGTTCTCAACACCCGAAAATGTATCTTGGATTTGGTACTGTCGAATATTGGTTGTGAGGTGTTGCCGAACTGCTCGCCTATGGTGCGCGAAGATGGTTACCATCCTACTCTTTCCATCCATTTTCAGTATAACGCTGCACCATGCAGAAGTAATTTCCTAATTAATGCCCTTACCAGAAGGTACAATTTTCGTAGAGCCAACTTTCCTATGCTGAATAAACAGACTCTGCTGCAGGATTGGGCATTCCTTGCCCAAATTGTGAATATTAATGAAGCCGTGTCACAATTTTATAACAGATTGACAGTTATATTTGATATGTGTTTTCCTGTCATTTCCGTGAAGCGTCGAGGATTTTCATACCCAGAATGGTTTACCGAAGATATCATTGCTGATATTAAGATGAAGGAGCACTTTTTCCGTAGATGGAAGTCATTTAAACTACCCGATGATTATGCTCACTTTTCTAACCTCAGAAGAATAATTAAAATAAAAGTTGAGTTTGCTTACCGTAACTATATTGAGCAGGTTCAGAATAATGTTGAATCTGATCCTAAGGAATTATGGAGGTTTATTCATAAAAAAAACGTACGTCTCGAATACCAGGCACCATGAAAGCTAATGGTAGCGAACTGAATGAGCCTCAGGACATAGTGAATGCCTTTGCTTTCTTTTTTGGTAGTGTATTTATACCTTCCGGGGATATGAATTATGTCAGGACCTTTGGTTCGGTTGACCCTATATCAGTTGGTAGTTTGGAGGAGAAAGATGTCCTCAGAGCTTTAAAGAACGTTAAGTCAAAAATGACATCTGGCTTTGATCGCGTTCCTGCATTCTTATTGAGAGACTGTGCATATGCACTGGCAGGGCCTTTAGCAATACTTTTTAATACATCCGTATCTACGTGTACGTTTCCTGACATTTGGAAGATCGCTCGAATATGTCCCGTCTTCAAGTCTGGGGATGCCTCTGATGTGTCCAACTATCGACCTATATCCATACTCTCAAATTTTTCGAAGCTGTTCGAGTCCGTATTACACGAAAAAATATTCAGCCAAGTCAAAAATAGGATAATGTCTAGTCAGCATGGATTTTTCCATAAGAGATCCACAGTTACCAACTTGTCTTGTTTCTTTCAGAGTAGTTTTAGAGCTCTTGGGTCAAAAGCGCAGGTTGATACTGTGTATACCGATTTCTCCAAGGCTTTTGATAGGCTTGATCATTCCATTTTGGCAAGTAAGATGGATAGTGTGGGTTTCCATGATGAGTTGATAAAGTTCTTCATCTCCTATCTTGCTTAACGCAGGCAGTTTGTTGAGAATAATGGCTTCAAATCTGATGAGTTTGTCGCAACCAGTGGTGCGCCCCAGGGTAGCAACCTGGCTCCACTTATCTTCGCGATTTACATTAATGACATCACTCAGAATATAACAAGTCAAACTTTACTCTTTACTGACGATCTGAAGATCTACAGACCTATTAATTCTCAGCAAGATTGTGAACTTCAACATGACCTGTCCTTGCTGAGCGCCTGGTGTGACCAAAATGGACTCCCACTAAATACTCGGAAGTGTAAGCGCTTAACATTCTGCAGAAGCCGCAACCCGATTCAATTTGACTATATTATTGATGGTGTAGTGTTAGAAAACTGTGACTTGGTGAAGGATCTTGGGGTAATGGTGGATGCAGAGTTGAGTTTTAATCAGCATGTAGAGATGGTGACACGGACAGCATTACGAACCCTGGGATTTATAATCCGATCTACAGGTGATTTTAGAAGTGTCTCGTGTTTAACTACACTTTTCAATTCATTAGTTCGCTCAAGATTGGAGTATGCTTCGTTGATATGGTCGCCAATTTACCGGATTCATGTCAATAAACTAGAAAGTGTGCAGTGTAGATGCCTCAAATACCTTGATGGTCACTATCCGGCTAGAGGAATTGACCAGCGGGTGCTCCTTGACAGATTTCGGATGCAATCCCTCTCACATCGGAGGATTTGTATGTCTCAAATATTCCTCTATACATAGATATAGTTATGATTATATATAGACATCAGTTTAATGTATTAGTATAATTTCATGCTTAATTTGTAATCAATTCTCAATTTAATTTTTTCCTTTTTTTTTTAGTTTTGTAAAACATAATTATTTATTTAATTTCTCTTGTTATTGGAACATGTTCCTGTTAGACAATAAACATTATTATTATTATTATTATTAAGATAGCCGACTACCCCAATCAAGAACTACAGCGACTGACGGACGGAAACGTAGAACGGGGTGGCAGAAGACATCGCAGACCTAAACTCCAGACATTTGATGTTTAGATGAAAAAAGAAGAAAAATTTAGTGAAACAGTGGGTTAGTAACCGTAAGTACCAGAGTACCAAGTATCATAAATACCGTAAGTACCATAAATAAATGTTAAAAGTCGTCAAGAAGGGCCGATAATTGAGTTAAGGGCCTAATATACTTATTTTTTGCAATTTAAATTTTGTAATCACGTAATTAAAATGTTGCCATAACATAATAAGAGTTTAAAAAAATGTATAATTATTTAATAGGTAGAAAAAGAAAATTCGCGTTAGTTAAAAAGTTCTTCGATAAGCTAAAGAAAATATACGAAAGAGTCTATTTATTTCAAATTAGTATAAGACCAGAATGGCAAGAATATTACCGGTTGAATCATGGAAAAACCAACTCTTGAAACGAACCTTTCATTTTCAGTCGTCGTTCGTGTGTAGACAAGTGGAAAATAAACGTGTATTTTAGTTAAGCCTTAACGGTTTCAAAATTGCTGTTGGATTTCGACAAACTACAATACGAATTTGGTAGTATGCCGCGTGGAATGGTTCGTCTCTGCATGTAATTGCTATTGTAAAATACTGCAATACTACAGTTGACGAATGTGCAAATGCGATTAAGCGGAAAACACCACATCAGTGAAGAGTTAATTAAGTGGATTTGTTAGACATGAAATAGATGTTAATTGGTTAGATATTCGTCCAGCTGTGAGATTAACGTATGTCGAAAAATATTTATTTAAATTTTCAGTATATAACAAAACAAAATATACCAAAAAAATTAAACAAAATGATAATTTTTCAATAATGTGTTCATGTTTTTAATATGTCACTTTTTTATATATTGTTAATCTTGTGACTTTCAAATTGTGTTGGTTTCTACTTGATGGAAATTCATTATAAATGTTAATAGAATGACTTTTTTAGTCTAATTGCCACTTTATTATATTTATATAAACCATCTAATCTTACAACTTTGTTTTATATGAATATAATAAATGATTATTTATTATATTCATATAAAACAAACAATAGTTTCAGAAAATTGATAAAAATTGATAGCAAAACTAAAAAAAAAAGATAAATCTGTGATATAACAGTTCTATTGTTGGTTATATTTAGAAACATATATAGAAACAAAAATAAAACAAAAACAAAAACAAAACTCAGTTATGCCTCACATTTGTTAAATGAAAATCATTGTTTTAATAGTGATTTCAATTGAAAATATTAGACATTCAGAATAAAGACAAAAACTCAACCATCTTAAAAGTTAAGAAAGAAACCGATTAAAAAGATGTAAAAACTCTCTTCAATGATCAATTAGACTAGAATAAATCGCCTTAATCGAATCTCAAATTGAATTTGCACGAACAATAAAGAGAAACTAAGTGGATTTCGGACTATATTTCTTATATATACATATGCAGTTTTTTTTTTAATTCTTTGGACTGCGTCCTATGACAACAGTAGTTGGGAGTTATATACTCCCAACCGCTGGGTTCCACAATCTCAACTGAACGCACAATAACCTGCGTCTCCGCCAAAATCAGCATTCTGTTAGTTACTTGACCGGAATCGAGCCCTACCCATCCCTACATTGAAGGGCACATGTTTCGTCTGTTGGTAGTTAGACTCATTAGAGTACCAACATATGCTTTCTCGTCAAGAATAGGGAGACCCCATCCACAATCAAATAACCCATATTTTCACCGACTTCGCATCCGATGGCTTATATATGTAGTTTTTTGATTTCTTTGGACTGCGTTCAATAAAACAACATTGGACAAAAAGAAACAACAAGATGGGTGGAGCTCGATCCCGGACAAGCAACTAACAGAATGCTCATTTTGGCGGAGACACAGGTTGTTGTTCGTTCCACATGAGATTGTGGAACACAGCGGTTGGGACTGTATAACTCCCAACTACTATCGTCTCATTGGACATAGTCCAATTAAAAAAAAACAAACTATATATATATATATATATATATATATATATATATATATATATATATATATATATATATATATATATGTTCGGAAAGGCTTCCGCAGTCGGTAATATTAGAATTACTAGGTTCTCGGGTAGAACCGCGTTTAAGATTTATAAAATCTCGATGTTTCGGCTTCCACTTTGAAGCCATTTTCAAGAGAATCTACTTGATTTATTCCGAGGCCTCAATCTGCCTACTCCCCAGAGTTCACAACCAGAAAAGTACGTGCACGGTGCTATCTCTGTATTAATAAGTGAGGTTGTAGGTGGTGCACTCGGTTGAGGGGTGGGGGTGAGACGGGAGGTGGACGTTTGACTAGAAGGGTTTCGGATGGGCAATTTGGAAATAAGCGGTTTCCATGTATTTGGAACTCTAAGACCGTCGTCCTTCTTGTTTAAGCAGTCTGGACGTTTTTCGATCTCAATTGCTTCACGAATTATTCGGGGTTTGTAGGAATATGTAGGTGCGATTACTTTGACCTTGTCGAAATCTATTTCGCGACCCGTTTGAAGATGATGTTCTGTCGAGGAGAGATCAGATTTTCGGATGGCGAGAGAATGCTCATTATGGGGCATAAATTGGACCAGGTCCAATTTACAATGGAGACTGAAAACAATTTGCTCTCGCTGCTCTCCCTTTTCTTGACGTTCTAATCTCAAAAAGGCCAGACCAAAGCTTCTCCTATTCTGTCTATCGTAAACCCACCCACACAAACCGTTATCTAAATGCAAACTCACATCATCATCTATCCCAATTAAATTCAGTAGTCAAAACTTTAGTCACGAGATCACTAAGATTGTCGGATAGGGAACATAGTCAAACAGAACTTAATTCAATAGAAACGGCACTAATTCAAAACGGCTATAACATGCGTCAAATAAAAAGGCATATTAATAAAGTTCAGGCAACTGGTCATACCAACCAATCTACTAGAGAATTGTCCCAAAATCCCAAAGTTCTTTTGCCATACATCAAGGGAGTTACTGATAAAATTTGCCACGTATTCAAATCCCGTAATATCGAAACGATATTACAACGATATATCAACGCAATAATCGATTTATTGAGGGAACAACTCGGTGAGAAAATAATTTCGAGGAACGGACCTGTTAATTGGCCCCCAAGGTCATGTGGTTTAACGCCTTTAGATTATTTTCTTTGGGATTATGTTAAACCTTTGGTCTATGCCAATAAACCAGTAACTATTAACGCCTTGGAAGCCAACACAACTCGAATAATTGCGGACATAAGACAATTGCTTGAAAAAGTAGTCGGAAATTGGATTGACTGAATACGCTTTCTGTAATTGGATTGACAGATGTAGCCGCGGCAGACATTTGTCCGAAATTGTTTTCAGACATTAATGCCATTGAATTTTATTTCACATAAAGTAAATAAACGTTATTTCACATAATCAGTCTATATCGATTCCACTGAAGAACGAAGGCCCCTTCGACATGCTTCCAACTCCCGGGGTCCTGAATTCTCCTTTATCATTCGGGTCCGATATACTTGTCATTAGTTCAACGTGTTTTCGCTCTTCTTTGTAGACATTTATGATAAAGCAGTATCCATCCCAGGATTGTTTTAGTCCATTTGTCATCCCATCGTCTCCCTATTTGACCTGTCTATCGCCATTTCAATTAATTTGCTCTTCCAAAAATGTCACAGACTCATATTTGTTATCTGATTCATGTGCAGCTTTTTCGGCCCCGCTTTATAATGCTGAGCATACATATTTCCATTCCCTCTGTGTTCTGCGAAGTTTTTGGACTGATTGTGATGTGAGTGTCTATATTTCACTTATATACGTCATTACGGTTAGGACGCACTGATCAAAGACTGTAAAGATTTTATATTTATACCTACTTTAACATTCAAAATATTTATTTTCGACATCATTCTGACAAAGCTACATTGTTAAAACAACGCATCAAATATAAATATATTAAAGTAAAAATTATACAAGAAAAGTAATTCAATTAAATATCTAGTCTTTTACCTAAATTATTATTTGATATCAAATGCGTTTTTTTTATCTTAAAATTTGAAAAACTCTATAGTTTGAATAGTTAAAATGAAATATTAGCTGATATTAAATGATTTGTTTCAATCCAATGATCAATCAATTAGTAACTTCTTGATAATCCCGTGCTGAGGAAAATGTACATAGTGGGATTGTCGAGAAATTTTTTGATATAAAGATATACATTTCAATGCAGTCAATAACATATATGAAGATGGATAACCATAATAAAGAATAAACTGATGAATATATTAGTTCGTATTTAGTTACTGGTATAGAAGTCCGTAGTGTCACAAATATCAAATATTCATCTATCTATCAGTGAAAATGATATTCAAAAACATCAAAACCTTTATGTCAGATTTGCATATATATATATATATATATATATATATATATATATATATATATATATATATATATATATATATATATATATATATATATATATATATATATCGATATATATCGATATGACCAGTTGAGTTGGTCTTGCTCTGTTCGTTTCGTTTCAGCTGTCTCACTGCGTTGAGCTCGAGCCCAGGTGATAACGGCTGTGAGGCCAGAAACCGGTCCTGGGAGGTACTTGTCTCGGCATGGTGACGGCGACTGATTTGAGACGAGCAGGGGTACGTGGAAGTACGGATGAAAAAATTTCTGTTTTTCAAATATCTCTCTCCACGGCCCCACTACGCTATCTTTTGAGCAAACCTTATACCTACATCCAAGGTTGTGGGAAGAATGTGTCGCGTAGTTTTTGACTGCCGCGAACATTCACCGTAGGATGGCGCGAGTTTCATTGAGATTGCGATCCGCCATCGATATGACCAGTTGACTTGGTCTTGCTCTGTTCGTTTCGTTTCAGCTGTCTCACTGCGTTGAGCTCGAGCCCAGCTGATGACGGCTGTGAGGCTAGAAACCGGTCCTGGGAGGTACTTGTCTCGGCATGGTGACGGCGACTGATTTGAGACGAGCAGAGGTACGTGGAAGTACGGATGAAAAAATTTCTGTTTTTCATATATATATATATATATATATATATATATATATATATATATATATATATATATATATATATTGATGTTTACATTTTTCTTTGTAACTTTAAAATATACCAATATTATATTTTAAAAAAAGCTATAAATTCAAGTACTGTCATAATAAATTCACAACACTGGTAAAAAATAATGAGTTTATTTTTTGTGACTTGAACAAAACTTTTGTAAAGTTTGACTGAAAATGACCCAAGCTGTTTTCTATTACCTCTATTATGTTTGCTTTAAAGTATTATTGCATTATAACAGGTTATTGCAATAACCGTATTAGTATTATTAATCATAATCTCCTTTTTAGTATATTGTTGTTGACATTTTACGATGGTATTTTGTATTTACGGATTACCTTATTAATATCCAGCAATAACTAGCAAGTAAAATGATGCTCCAATTTACCTTGATATCGTGTATTCATTACAATGATGTCTTGGAAAAAATAATAATTACGTTACCTTGCAAGAGCTTCCATCCTTTTGATCTATATGCTAGAAGAGATTTTAATTACGGTACATCTCGAATTATATCATTAAATCCAGCGCTGTAAATTCAGATGATGTTCTGTTGAACATCTTAGAGCTCCAATTAAAGGATGGTTTTTGAATTTGTAGAAATTTTGTGTGAGTACTTGAAGAATCAGCCGATTCAAGTTTTTCTTCATTCAGAGTCCAAGATTCTGATGGTTTTGAAACGGGATGATCATCACTATGTTCGACAGCTCTTAAAGATGATGGTAAATTAGGATACTACGTACTATGTTTAGACATTGATCCAATATATACTATATTAGTATATGTAAATATAATATATAGCAAAATTAGCAATATGTGGTTATAGTCTTTCTATTCTCGCAAATTACAATTTGCATATTTCAACCAACTTTCTAACAATGTTAAACGAATTTTACAACATAAATGAGAGATTTATGCTTTGTTTTGGTACCCAACTTTAATTCCAAAATGAAGGTCTTAAGGTACAAGTGTGATAAAATTATATTTTTTCGATTTAAATGTGAATACTTCACACACAACAAAAACTATTGGCACGCACTGTCTAAGCATTATATTTGAAATTAATCACAAAGAAAGTTGTAGCGTTCACAAATTCTTGATCGCTACTGGTAAGAATATTTCGGGTGAATCATATTTGAAAGAGCACCTGTATCGTTTAGGACAAGGCCAAGAGAGCCGACGTTTTCGCGCCATAACCTTCCGACAGAACGACCCGGACATTAGAGAATCTAGTCAATCAGAGACCAAGCTGTTGAAGAACCACTTATTTCGGAGCCCAACCATTGCCGAAACCATACTCTTTTTTGGGGCCACTTTGCACAGTACCCGGTCAGTCAAGTTCCAGACTATTTGGGGATCCCCGCATAGGGACACCGAATTGCCCGTGGACGTACTCATAGTATTTGGATACCCCAGTACTGGATACTACCCAGACTGGAAAGGTAAGTGGCGGGACAATCGAGAAATAAGGCCAGATTAATATTTTTTTATTATATTTCCGTATAAAGTTAAAGTTACACGTTTTTATTTTTAAAATTGCTTAATTCTCCGGCTATCGTCAGGAAATAGACAATTTTCAGTTCGATCTGATTTATTATTGATGATTATACTTATTTTGATCCTATTTGATTACCTTTAAGTTATCTTTACTTTCTTAATATTGTTTGAATAGACTTAGTACTATCTAGTTGATAAGTACAGAGAACGAGAGACGAGCTCGTGTAAGTTAGAGGAGAGAAGTTGTAAACTTGTTCAGTTCTTTTTAATTTTCCACGGTAAAGTTTGCTGAATCCCAGTCCCTAAACCTTCCTGTGTTTTTTTTATAGTTTTATTCCTTCTACTTTCTATTCATTTTTTTTGAGTGTGCTTACGTGTATTAAAGAATAAAATCAAGTCAATAGTTTTTGTTAGATAGACCCTTCCCGGTTCAAGGTTTTTCTATAACACAAGATATATTAACGAACTGGGTGATGCCCTTTTGACACGCAGCTTCATCCTGACCTTCTCCCCAGTGCTCCCGGCGAACAACTGCTGTCACTGTGGCCGATATTTTTTAATTGTTTACAAAGAGAAAATAATTGGTCACAAAGTAAAACTAAAAAAACCGCAAATTACGTAGAAATCAAAAAACTTACTACTGACAATATAGAAATTACCACACATTCGGAAGCATATAGCCGACTAATGGATGTAATCTGTATTGAAAGCATACTTTGTAGATTTAATGAACGGGAATAAACATGTCTTAATCGGCAGTGTTCGGTAATGCTCACTGTAAATACAACTCATGCTGTGAGTTGAAGACAATACTACCTATTGCAAAATAAAATTTTGCCTGTTACATAATACATGCGAGTAATAGAAAAATTAAACTTGAACTGAAAATCAAACCTGCTTCTTTCGTATCCAATGATCGAGTCTTTTCTAATTCATAGACTTCCTTGAAAGGCCTTGGTACGAAGACTTATGACATTTAAGCAGAACCTCAAACATTTAACCAGAAACAGGCACTTTTATCAGAACCTCAAGAACACTGCTTAGTAGCATACGAAAAATACCCATGAAAATATTAATTTTTCTTAAAATTTATAAGATACACAAGCAAAAAATGTCTTAGTTTTTATATTCAAAATATAATATTCCGTTATTATATTTTCAGCTTCATTCAAATATGTAGGTGTTGCATAGTTCTTGTTCCCTTTTCCATAGACCAAGAGTAATCTCAAGCAGAATAAATTTGCACCTGTGAAGATTGACGTTTAACAGTTTCTTATTGCACGTTAGTGGCTATGTTTCAGCCCTGAAATCATATATTCTTAAAACATCCTAAAATAATCTATGGTGGAAATGTTTTATTTAAAAATAAATTTTTATTTTTATTTATAAGTCTAATAATCTATTGCAAATATCAAAAATAAAGACCATATAAATAAACACTGAAGGATAACCAGTAACTATAAATTCAAACAATTTTTAATATATTTAATTATAATATCAAACACTAACAATGAAGCAACCAAAATTAATGTAGACTAGTTAAAGGCTGTTTAAAATGGTCAGCGGGTCTTTTTCCTTTCTCGTTTGATTAAACGTTCACTTTTGCAGAATAACTACCGTTTTCTAAAGTAAGACAGCGCATAGCAAAGTTTTTGTCTAAATCATCTTTCTGACCCTATTTCCGAGTATAATACTGTTAATGTCGCTTCGCCTCTCTCGTAATGGTGTTTATCTTAGATGGATGTTTAGTAGAGTTTAGATTGGATATGTTCTCGAAAAACTGTGCATAAGAATATTTAGTATACATTTAAAATTTACTTTGACGAATATTATATTCAACATTCAACAAAATGAATATTCAGTTAACATTACTGACTCCAAGCTAAATAGCTAAGCTATGGATATTACTATTATGCGTATATATATATATATATATATATATATATATATATATATATATATATATATATATATATATATATATATTTATTACATACATATATTGGCTTATGTGCAGATTTTAAGAAACAATGTACCAACAACAATTCCAAAAATCAGGAAATATACATTCACTCGAAGCAAACAACATTTGAGAATGCCAAATAAGATGAATGGCGAAAATATAACGAAACGTATATATATATATATATATATATATATATATATATATATATATATATATATATATATATATATATATATATATATATATATATATATATATATATAATATAAAAATAAGCAAAGATTGATATCTAAAATTTTCACTATATTTAAAATTGTCTGTATAAAAATTGTTTCTACACAGTGCCTTTTTGAAATACAAACTATGATAAACTAACAATAAGAAATGTAATTACAACCTAAACTGTGAATCGATCTAATAATACCATAAAAGATGATAGTGGGGAAATCCATTTTTTCAACGTCTAGGAGGTCAATATAAGTTTAATAACGGTGAACCATTCAAGTCTAGCTGGTCATTTAGCAAAATATCCACATTTTTCCTTTTATTAATTTCTAGGTTCTCTAAAAGATTAAAATTTTTAGATTTGTTTTTATTATGTAACATATTAAAATTATCATTGATCATTTTTATTGATCAAGTATGATATTTTAAAAGGAAAGGAAACCTACAGCTTAACGTGGGTTCCGAACCACGATCATCAGCTACCGACAAACCCAAGCCAGCGCCCCCCTCAGGCTATCTCACTCAACCCTTGGTTATGTGCCCAGCCATAAGTCTATCAGGAAGCCTACTGACTGACGAATGACCAACGTAGAACACTTCTCAGAAGGCATCCCGCCTTACCCAGCCTTTAACTGGCGTTACTGAGCGGTAATTCGTTGTCGGATTTACACGCTCACCTAAAAACAATAACAGACATTTAGGTATGGATATGTGTGGGCGTGTGTGTGTATATGTGTATATAAGAGTGTGTAGGGTAGGAAGTAAGACGGACAGAAGAATGAAAGAAAAACACCCATCCGAGCGCTGGAATCGAACCAGCTACCTTTGGATTGCCAGGCAGGTGACTAATCCACCAGATCACCGCGGCCGGCTATGATAGTTTAACATTAAGAAGTTAGCATAATGAGAATATTTTATTGTTTATTATAACTTCTTTTATGTTCATTGAGCCTACTAGAGAACATAACATAAAAGAAGTTATAATAAACCAGTACCAAAATTATTCAGATTTAATATGCTTTTCCTACTTGTCGATACAGTCTCTTCCTATCTGCCTGTGCTCTCGCTTTATATATTAGTTATATGTGTCTACTGCTACTCATAAGTTGTATATATCTCCATCAACTAAGTTGTTTCTGTTATATAAATTATATTACTAGTTGTACTCCCAGTTCGACCTTTATCTGAACATTTCCTATCCTTGCCTTTTTGGACACACCTTCTTAATTCTTTGATAGTTGAACAGATCCAAGGTTGGATATATCCCATTCGCATACATATGTTTAGACTGATTGGTATATTTTGATGAACATATAATTTTCTTTGAAAGATAACGTTTTATCGATATATTTTTAATTCCTAGTAGAATACAGTTTATTTATTTTTTCAATTTCATTTATTTCAACTACCTGTGTTTCAGTTCCTTCTAAAGTTACTCCTAGATATTTAATTTATTTTTGTTCTATTTTATGATCTAAATATATATATATATATATATATATATATATATATATATATATATATATATATATATATATATATATATATATATATATATATAATTTATGGGCTAATATTATGATCCCCTATTTGAGTATTTTACCAGTACCATATGTCGAAAACATAAATAAATAAAAAAAGAAAAATTCTAAAAAATTTAAATAAATACATTTTCTTAGATTAAAAAAAATCTTTTATTCAAAATACATCCTTCCCATTGCATCCCTATACAACAATACACCGCTGAGCCATTCAACTTACTAGCATAGATTTTTTATGTCGTTTTTCAGAATCGCCTCAATGATCCTCATCACTGGTTTTTGGAGTTGTGTGACTTTGTCATAAATGGTTCATTTCATGATCAATTCGAATTTCGGGAAGAAGAAATAGGTACACGGATATATATAAGGCGAATATGGAACATGTTAAAACACACAAAATTGTTTTTCACCCCAAATTCACGAACAGCAACGGTCCTACGAGATGGTGCATTATTGTGCTACAAAAACCAACTTTCCGGCGCTCGATATTCGGTCCTCACTCGAACGATTCTCTTCCGCAAACCCTCCGTAATACCAAGATAATATTCACTAGTCGCATTTTGAACAAATAAACACTGTCTTCTCTCGTGACTTGTGGAAACGCTATTTTCTCTGATTTCGGAAAGCCTAACGCCTTCCACGTAACATATTGGCGCTTTGTTCGAGGATTGTACTTGAAGCACCAAGTCTCATCACGAGTTACAATCGATGATCCATTGTGTTTTTGTTACGAGATGACAAAAGCTACTGTCACTTTAAGCGCAATAACTTGACAATATGTTGATTCATTCCAATGATGGCGATCTCGTTTTATAGAGGAGATATACAGCTTTCAAATTATATATAAATTCAATAGGTGGCACTAGTAGTTTTCTGTAAATTAAAAAAATTCCGTTATTTTTCCAATACACTGTATGTGTTTAATAACATTGAGCTTCGTCTTCTTCCTTGTATATCCGTTCTGAACTCATCTAATGTTACTTTTCTATAACATAATTTATCTTGGTTTTTTATAAGTCTTGTACAACTCTTATCATTTTGCTGCGTAACCCTTTTTTTAAACTCTTTGAAACCTTATATAGATGAACCTTATATTATATAGATTTTTGAAAGCTAAATACAAATTCGTATTTTGTAGTTATCTGCTCTTAGATCTACCGGTCAGTTAAAGTAGAAAACTTACCGATGTGCTACTTCTTAGACATAATTTTACGTTGTCTCTCTAATGATGACGAGAGGTTATCAACTTCCATCAACAATAGAATCCCATATCACATCAACACTGAATATCAAACTGGGGTTGACATCTCTCTCCACATTCCAATCTGACACTTATTCGGTCATCATTTCGACCTATACTGAATCGGAATTCATCACCGAAGATAATATTTTCATTCTCAACACCACTGTTATCGTTGCACTCAATGCTTAGTGATCAAAATTAGCAATCCAAATAAGTGCGCTTAAACGATAGTAAACCCTTTGGATAGTTATCAGTGAATGTGCACCATCGGTCTCCGGTGCCAACACACTCTGGTGGTTGACAACTTAACCACCCATAGATGATAATACCATATTTGATTGAAATTTATGAATTTTATTGCAGTTTTAAAGTTATTATTTAACTATATTAAAACTATCTTATTTTAGTTCCATTTAAAATATTTAAATCAATAACGTAACCAGCGCCGGTTCGTGGAGGAAACAACAGGTGGGGTAGCGAAATGCGTCGCAACCAAAAATTTTACATTTTTTAGTATCACACACACTTTGCTCAGTAGAAATAAGAGTGTAACTGTCAAACATCAGATTTGTAACTAGGTACCTAGATAATAAAATTTTGCTAAACTCACCATAGGGCCATGACCATTAAATCTGTAGTTGAATTCCATCCTTCTAAATTTCTGAGCAGCAAAGTGGTCGATGACTTGATCATTATAATTTGAAATTGACTTTTTTTTTCACAAGTTTTTTTTTCAATAGATAGCATTGCTTATGCGCACAGTCGTTTCTGGGCTGTAGTGTTTCTTAGAAATGTTTTGATTCGTTTGGGGGGTAGAGAAACATCTTTCGCTTTCCACAGTGGTCATAGGAACGGTACACAAAACAGTCAGCAATTCCACAAATATATGGACATATTATACCATATATATATATGTATATATATATATATATATATATATATATATATATATATATATATATATATATATATATATATATATATATATATATATAAAAATATCATACCATTTTCCTGGAGATTCAAAAGCAAATTTCCTTTTAATATTTAAAATCAAATATCTGGGGACCATTTTTTCTAACATTGTTGACAAAATGGCAACTACAGACCAGTGAACATTTTGAGGGTTCCCGATCTTGTCGCCTAGAAGTTACGCAATCATTTTTATACGTCCATGCCATCTTATAAATATTTAATATTACCTCACAATACCAATACTCAACCCTTTTTTTCGCTCAGTTAAATCGTCAGGAAATCTACAATTTTTTTTATATCACTGTAATGTTTACAGTCGGGCACAAAACACATGAACATTTTCAACAACAGAAACACCAATGTTGTCAATACAATTTATATAACAGATTTTGTGAAAAACCAACTTACCAATAGTAAATTCAACAAAATATACCTGAAAATCCTCCCAAAAAACTGAAATTGACACTCTAAAGGGCGAAGTAACATAACCTTAAATTTACTTCCAAACGAGAAAATGTCCGAATAAAAACGTTTTACGAGCAATTCAAATATATTAAATGTACTTTAAGGATTACGAAACTGTGATAGAAATTATTTATTAAACTTGTAAAGAGAATAAAATGACTAATAAATATTCTCTTATGAGAATTTCAATGAACATTTTCTTTGTTTGGAAAGGTTTGATAAGCTCCGCCCATCACTGACATCAGCGCTTAGGATGTCTATTTGGTCCTGAAATGTTAATGTGACAGTATTTTTATTCATATACTGCACTGAATTCATCTTCACTATTGTAATCGTTCAATACGATCATTTTGCAACCACTCGAAAAGTCAAAAAGCGCGAAATTATTTTTTCCACTTAATTTTATAATTTTTTAGGTAGGGCACGTGCCCTTATGGACCAACCGCCACTGAACGTAACATTTAAAACACCATAGGGAAAAGGAAATATACTTTGTTTTAGTCAATATATTTTACAGTGTTCACTATAAAATATTTAAATAAAAGTTATTTAAATTTTAAATCAGACAATACCTGTTTCAAAATTAATTAGTAAGTTTATCAAAATGAACATGACAACGGATATACAGAAAGGTAACAAAAGCGATTAAAGATCTTGTATTTCGTCAAATATTGACAAACTTTTTATTTTAGTCTCCTTTCTAGTTGTATTTCTACGGCCGGTAATATAATTTTTCATCTCCCGTAATGGTGCTTATCTGAGGTGAATGTTAAGTTCAGAATGGAATGGACACGGTTTGGAAAGAATATTTAATATTTTGCATTTACTCGGAGGTCGGTTATCTCGAAGGCAAAATGACAAGGTTTTAGAGGGTCAATGCACCGACATGCACAATTTCAGTATATATTAACACTTATATAACTAAATTATATAACAGTATATAATTATATAAAATATAAATATATAAATTATATAAAATGTAAGTATATAAATTATATGAAATATAAATATATAAATTATATAATGATATAACATAACACTTTAAATTATCAATTATTCTATTGGAACCTTCGGTGTGAAACACTAAACTCGAAGAAATTTACCACTAAACATAAATCACTTTTTTTAAAGTTCCCGACGCACGTTTCGGTAATTATGCTCTTTAAGATTAAATCAACTCCTGATGATACTAACATAGTTAGCGAAACGTGCGTCAAGAGAAAAGTGATTTGGTATTTAGTGGTAAGTCTCTTTGAGTTTACTACTTTAAATTATATTTATTTAAATAATATCCTATGGGTATAAGAATAGTATTAAAAGGTGGATAAATTAGAAAAAATAAATAAATAAAAATTAGTGAAACCATCAATTCTGAACAACAATAAACAATGTTATTAAATTTTGTAACAAATTAATTCATTCAACACTCACCGGGGCGAAGCCAAAACAACAAGCAGAAAACCGCCCGCAATTAGAATAAAATTGGAATTGTTAAATAAAACACAAAAATTAATTGGTTTATCAAGATTTATTTGGTCACCTTCAAAGTAGACCCGAATGAGTGCAATATAACTATGCCACCGCTTGACCTAATCCTCCATACATTTTTCGTAAGGTAATTTAGGTATGGCCTTCAGCTCATCCAGCGAATTTTCTTTTATGACTTCAATTGACACAAAACGCCTTTCTCGAACTGGTAATTTTAGTTTCGGGAACAGAAAAAAGTCAAACGGGCCATATCAGGCGAGTACGATGTTTGGTCGATGATCCTCGTTGAATTTTTGACCAAAAAAAAATCATTTAAGAAGGCCTAGGGAATCCCGCACTAATTTGCGGATCCGCATGTACTGCGGAACACTACATCGGATTGGTCAAAGAACGCCTGACGAGTGTTGGTCTTGATTTGAAACCCATATTAGATACGGAAGAGATAAATGAAGAACAAAGTTTGACCGTAACTATCGAACGTCAACTCGCTGAAGTAGTTCACTATTCTTAAAAATGTGCGAAAAGTTGTGAGAATTTTCAGAAGTTCACCGATCAAAGAAGACATGTATTTGCAGATATATGTAAAAGAAGAGACCCGGAAAGAATTAGGCTTAATTCAAGATTGCCGCACGCCGTTGGAATAGCTTGCTTGATATGTTAGATTTTACAGTCTTAAATGTGTATTGAGAAATCTCTCATCGACATAGCATCTGACATAAAATTTACGGATGAATAATGGTACAAAATTAAAAAATTAAGTGACAGCTTGCAGCCATTTAAATTTAGTGTCGAATTATTATGTAGAAAAGATTCTACCCTGATAACTGCAGACACAACAGTTCGATTTATTTTAGACAAGTTGAAGAATCAAGACACAGATTTAAGTTAACTGAAGTTACGAGGATGTTAGTTTACTTGCAGAATCCAAAAAAATATGATCAATAGTTAAAGACACCTAATCATACGTTTATAATGCCGAAAAAGAATAAGATACGTTAAGAAGTTAAAAACGTTTTATGCAGAGTTATTAAATATAACATCAAAAATATAGAACTGAATATAGAAGTTGTAGTGGCTGCAAATAACAGCCAAAACTCTTTGCAAAATAATTTCACGTTACAAGAGGAACTAGAAATGGAGATAAAGCAATTCAGTGAAGACTACACTAAACAGGCAGGAACTAAAAAAGAGAAAGATTTTGGAAAAGTATTAAAAAAAGAAATGACGGCATACGAAACTTATGGAGTGAAGGAAAAATACTTGATTTTGAAGCACGGCTATTTATTGACACTCAAATCAACAAGTGTAAAGAGAGCGTTTTTGGCTGCTGGCTACATATCTAGTTCTATAGAAAGTAGATTGGCAGATAACACAATTGATGCTATTTGTTTTTTTAAGATCATTTCATTAAGTTACTTCATTATTTAAAATACTTTTATAATTATTTTCAAATTTAATATTAAATCAATGAATACCATTATATGGAAATTGAAAAGATTGTTTAGTTATCCAAATCCAACTTATATATAAATTACTGTGATAATAGTGATTTACTTCAGTAACTATTAAGATTGATTAGAATTACCCCTCAGGTAGACAAGTTAGAGACTAGCTATATAATATATATATATATATATATATATATATATATATATATATATATATATATATATATATATATATATATATATATATATATATATATTATCATATATATATATATGTATATATATATATATATATATATATATATATATATATATATATATATATATATATATATATATATATATATATATATATATTATCATATATATATATATATATATATATATATATATATATATATATATATATATATATATATATATATATATATATCATAATCCGCCCAAAGCATTTTAAAATCTAACAAAGTCATGGTCATTATAAAGGTACGTGATGTGTAGTTTAATAATAAAAAGGCAAACTCTAAAATAATTTTATTAACTGGAGTACTACCAATTGTTGATTTTTGTACTTTTTATTAAGCTTGGTTTGATTATTAACAAAATAAACGTTTTATTTATTGAATTTCATAAAATGTAAAATTCCTATCCGGGATCCCGCCGAATTTAAAACGCTACTGGATTACAGTCCATAGCGATGGTGCATTAACGTGGTGCAAGATCCATGAATTGTCCTTCCACAAATCTGGCTTTTTTCCGCAGATATTCTCACGCAAATGCCTCATAGCGCCTAAATAGTATTCCTTATTCACCTTTTGTCCCTCTGTAAGAAATTCGTAGTGCACCACACCACGACAATTGAAGAAAACTAACGGTATGCCCTTGATTTTCAAGAGACTTTTAATGCAGTTTTTGAGTTTGGGTTCGTTTTCGGGGCACCATTCCAAAGACCGTTGGCTTGTTTGCATGTCTTACGTAAACCCATGTCGCCCGTTGCAATGCGTTTCAAGAAGGTGAGGTTCATATTTGCTCGGGAAATCATGTCTTCAGCAACCTGCTTTCACAGTTTTTGCATAGTTTGCGCAAGTTCGTTCGTTCTTAGTTCGCTTGATAGCGACCCCTATCGGAAGTTCGGACACACTAAAAAAATTACCCTTTATATACATACATAAATATATATATATATATATATATATATATATATATATATATATATATATATATATATATATATTTACCAACCCCGCCTATTAACTGGGTTAGGGTTGAAAACGAAAACTAATTTCCTATTTTCTGTTTATTCGAGGAAAAAAACCGGTACGTTTTATTGGACACTGACAAAGTACGTTTAAACTCGAATGTGGATAAAAGGAAATGTTTTTCTTTAACGTTCACGCACTGAAACTGTTCCTAAAATATACTCATATAAGTCACTTTCATTTTGAAAGTGAGGCAATTTCAGATTCAAATCGTTTTCCAGGCCTTTTTACCAACTCGGGACTGTCGTAACGTTCCGAAATGTATGGCCGTAACAACAAATCAAGTAAAAACATGGGAAGTACTCAACGGAAAAATAAATATCAACCTTTATATTTTATTTTTATTTCCAACATTTGGCGCGCAATATTTTTCGGAAACTTGTGAATCGTTATTTTAATATTGATTTAACTACTATTTGTATCGTCTGATTAAATTGGATACAGGTTTTGTGTTAAGAGGGTGTAATTACTCAGTACTTGAAAGAAACAATTCACAAAAACAAACACACCAACGAATGTAAAACTGGAAAGAACTCTTCAGCATACAACACCATCCGTGAATATCTATTGCTGTTCCATAAGTTCTCACCTTATTTTTATAAAAAAGTTTTCTTGGAAAACAACAATTTTAACAATAAAATAAATCAATGTATGACTTTCGACTTCGGTTATATCAACAGTACATAGATTAAATCACTTCGATTTTTGGCAATGAAGCACCATCTAAAACCACTGTATATCACCGGCTAAGTAAATTCAATCGTGGTCGTTGTTCGCTCATGAACGAATTTAAGAAGGTCGTCCAAAATCGGTTGCCAGAAAACGTCTTTACTGTGCGCGAACTGATAAAACAAAATCGTCATGTGACATACCGCGAGATTGAGGCATCCCTGGGCATTAGTATGATAAGCATACACAAGACTTTACATGAACATTTCGCCGTAAAAAAAAATATGCGCGTTGGATTCCGCATAATTTCATAATCCCTCAAAAATAAACTCGGATCAATTGGTGCAAAGAAATGGTGAAAAAATACAATCGTCGAGCATCAAACGCCGTGTATAATATCTACACAGGTGACGAATCTTGGACCTATGCACTTGACTTCTTATTCACCTGCAGTCAAAGTGACCTATTCACTTTGACTGCACTGGACACAGCACTTTTGACTGCACTGGACAGTGCCACTAGAGAATTGTAGAATGGTCAATTCTGAATGCTACACAACCATTTATTTGTCAAAAGTATTTGAAGAAATAAGAAAAAGCAACCAGCGACGCAGGATCATTCTTCACCATGACAACGCGAGCTCTCACACATCGGACCGAACAACTCAATATTTGACTGGTCAAAATGTCAAATTGATGGGTCATCCGCCGTACAGTCCTGATTTGAAAGCCAATGATTTCATTTTTTTTTAATTTGACAACAAAAATTATTTGTCGTCCGTGAGGAATAAACTAAGTGGTCAACGATTTTCGACGTCAGAAAAAGCGGTTGAGGTCTTCAAAATGAATGTTTTGGAGATACCTCAATTGGAATAAAAAAAGTTCTATGAAAATTGGTTCAAACCTTTGAATATAAAACTGCAGAAAACAGAATAAGATTCTGTAAGTGGCACCAGAATGATAGCTGCATATGGTCGAGTACGGTTTCCGGTTTGGCAGTGGCGTAGGGCAATATGAACAAAAACAAGAAACTCATAAAAGTTTACAGTTGCTTAAAACAATAAATTATTGTATAATTATCGTTACTGTATTAAATTAATGAAGACTTACTAGATACGGCAGAGAAATGTAAAAAATTTAAATTAATTTAAAAAAATCTATTTTTTCAAAGAGTAAAGTGTGTGTATGTGTGTATATGTATATTTTATGACAGGAAATTGGAATATCCTGTCATAAAATCATATCATTTCCAAAAATTAGTTAGATAATCAGTTGCATCTTGCTCCGAGTTGATGTTTAAATTAGGTATACATATTCATAAAGGAAATAAAAAGCCGTAACATACACAAAATTATTTATTATTAAAATACATATGTTCTTTCTGTATTTTGTTGTTCAGTGTTTAATGTCCCTTAAACAAAATTAACTGTGTATATGAACTACAAATTTTTTCATCTACTTCAGCGTTTTTACAAATATAATTAATTCTTGTAGTGTAAATACTCAATAAATTAACTAAAGTATTAGATATAAACTCGAGTATAAACTCATTTATTACAACAACCAAAAAAAGCTAACTTTTTAGAGTAAATGCTATAAAAGATTAAACTCGAAGAGATTTACCACTAAACACCAAACCACTTTTTAAAACTTCTCGATACACGTTCAGGGGATGATTTAGATTAGATTAAAAAATCTCCTGATGATGCTAACATGGTTAGCAAAACGTGCATCAAGAAGTTTCAAAAAGTGATTTGGTGTTTGGTGGTAAATCTCTTCGAGTTTAATGTTTCACACCGAAGGTCCAATAGAAGAATTGAGCTATGAAAGATGTTTATCAAAATGATAAAATAAAAAAATTACATATTTTAAACAGTCCACTTCAATTGTTGGAACAGCATTTAGTAGTAGTCTCACTGTTACTTTAGATGCTAATTTATAGATTATAGGTTATTTATGAGTAAAGTAACATGTTTTATATGTATGAAACAAAACCTAAAAAATAATCTGAATTTTTAAGGCCCAGTATCTCCGAAAACTAAACATTTTAAAACATACGTTAAAAAATTCAGTTCTAAAAAAAGATAATCACTATCTTGAATAACATTATAATTATATTATTTTACCTACAATTAATTTGACTACGCCTATGTATACCAGGCGATATGTTGGCTTCATATCCTTAAAATTTCACTAAAATATTATACGTTTTTATTTCTAAATAACTGACAAATTTAGAATTTAAAGCACTTACCTATGTGGTTACTCCTGATTTTTTCGTGTCAGAGAACAACCACAAGACGCACCACTCACCATATTTTGTGTGTTTACTTTACTTCCAATATTATTCCTTTTATTGTCAATATAATAAGTATTAATATGTATTTACGCTAGAACACACAAAAAAGTATTCCAGTACACTCATAAGGGTATTTTTTTTAGTGTGTCCGAACTTCCGAGATAGGGGTCGCTGTCAAACTGTATATAGATACATCACGGCAATAGTTTGCAGAATAATCTGCAAAAGAGCAAGAGAGTTCGCAGAATAATCTGCGAGCAGTATCTTGAGATATACTATTAATATTGTGGAGGCGGCTGAAAGGACAGTGGAATATCAAAAAATTATTTGCTTCGAACAATTTCCTTCTCGAGCACAACAGCATCTCGCATATATATATATATATATATATATATATATATATATATATATATATATATATATATATATATATATATATATATATATATATATATATATATATATATATCCAATATATATATATGTTCATAGCCAATAGCTGATGATCCTGATTCGAAACCCATATTAAGATACAAATCACATAATAGGTAAAAAAAATACTCTTTAGTGTAATTTCTAATATATTTACAACTGTTTTATCGGGCTATTTCAAATTACATATTGTCGTGGTAGTTATAATTGCATTAAAACTAATGCACTATAGTTTAAATAAATAGTAGATGAATGTAGAATATTATTAAGTATATAAGCATGATTTTTAAGGTATATTTACTTTTTTTAATATATGTAAACTAATAAGCTATTATTAACTTCAATTAATTTTTATTGGTCAATTTTAGAACTTTCACTAGTACTAGTTACTACTTTAAGTAACGGATCATTACTTCATCATTGGGAACAACAATCAGCTAATGTTATTTATTGGTTTCTTAAAGATATTTATACCCTAAACACTTTTTTCATTCAGTTTCCTTTACCGATAATAAATTGCGGCTTTGATTTATTTCTTATTTCTCGAGTAAATAAATTTAATTCCATTGATGTATCTCAACTATTAAGGCAAATTAAAAGAAGTGATGTATTACCGGTAATATTATATTAAATTGTGACATAAATTTGAAGGTTTGTATGTTCGGTAATTCGGCGACTTGGAAGGCCGAATGGATAGACGATTTCCCTTAAAAGAAACCAGGCGTGTGTGCTTCTTGTCGATAAACAACAGTGTACAATTCTTTAAGGAATAGCTCCTCATCGCGCAGGCTCATGTTTGGACTGTTAACCACTCACCAGTTGGTAGATTTTTTGATAAGTTAAGCACAAACAAAAGGTTAATCTCCAGAGAAGGTACTGACCGGGATTGGTCGATAGCTGTGTTTTCGTCTCGTCTCTAACTTAAAAAAATAAATAAAAATTTCTATTCAACACATAGACACATTAAAAAGCTTTTCTCAAACAACTCGACAGTAATGATGAAAAAATATGTAAAACAGTTCAAACAGTTCAGTTCAAAACAGAAAAAGTTCATACATGAAAAGTGGTCCCGTGAAGAATATTAAAAATATTCAAAACGATGGAAAATATATCCGTGCTTTACGCAAAAATACCCATTCGTTCGGCTGCCACTAAAATGTCAGCAAATGTCTCTCGAGACCGATTTTTAGCCTTAAGCCGTCGTCAGTTAGATTTGAGCTGACCGTTCGGAAAGCAGCTGTAGGAATGACCAAAGGTAAGATCATATTCATCGGCCATGTTGTTTCTGTAATAAAATGCAGCTCGCGCCATCCTGTGCAATTTGGTGCAGATCACGAATGAATTTTACTTGTTTTTGAATATTTTTAGTACTCTACAGGGCCCACTATGCAACTTTTATTGCATACCTGGTACCTAAACAGACATACAGACAGTACCTATATAGCCATACCTTTGGATTGGTTTGGTACCTCAAGAGACACTTGTTGACATTTTGGTAGATGGCTGAAGGAATGGGTAATATTAAAAAAAACGTTTTTTACTTGATTACCCACCAAATCAAATCTTTGACTCTGATTAATTCTGATACTTCCTTCTGATAATTGACTAAACATGAGGAAGCAATATATACAAAGATCATTATTTTCCACCATAATAATGTCAAATCACATATAAATAGTTTTAGTGTATCCACCATATGTAATACTATCAAGTATTTTATCATGTATTTAGAGCTTTACAGAAATCTCTTAGTCGTATAAATATATTAAAGTAAAAATTTAATAATAAAGTTTCTATCAACTATATCTCAAAAACTTTAATCTTTATCATTAAGGAGCATTTCAACATATTTTCACTGCAATTACAGTACACTGTACATTGCAATTTAGTATTTTATAGAAATCTCTAACTTGCTAGCTTTGCTTGCATATCTTTGCCTGGCTATATTTCTTTAAATAATAATTAACTCGTAACATCAGCTCTCAATTAGATAAAAAAGAAAACTTGCGGACATACAAACTACGGATTTTACATCTTTACTTCAGGGACTGTTCAAATTGCTCCACAAACCATTGTTAGTACACTGACCGTCTAAAACCTCGTCATTGCACCCACGTATTAAACAGAACATCAGAGAAAATACAAACTATTTATTTTATTTTGAAAATTTATTCATCTAACATTTGCTTAATTTCCATAATAGATATGAGAGAAAAATTATTTTCCTTGAGTATGAAATCCAATAAAGTTGGAAACGAAAACTTTCAAATTTACTTTTTTTTCCCTGTTTATACAGATTTTCAAAAAACAAACCGAACTTTAGCGATAGAAATATTATTAGCCATGCCATGTATTCATGTGGATAACCCACTCATATGAATAACCGCTGATAAAATTAGAATTAATTCCTACAAATTTTTTGTGTGGTACCAAATATAATCGAAACTCTCGAACAACCACGTAATGTACCAATATTAATGTCAGTGAAGAACTAAAGACCAAAATAAAATTACACGAAAATTAAACTATCCACTAAATAAAAAAAGATAAAAACATAATAATACAACAAACACAATTGACCACAATATGATAAGCAAAAAAAAAGATCGAGCAGAAGCTAGAGAATAAAAATTAAAAAAGAAATAGAGAAGAGGCTGGAGGAGGATCTTTGGAAACATAGAGGTAAATCGAGACTGGAAATCAGAAGATGTAACAGATCCTCAACTTAATTCTCGGCCTTTTTTGACTACATTTGACATATATTGATAAAAATGGTAATACAAACTTAATCTTTCTATATATTTTCACCACCTTTTCTCTAACCGTCAAATCCTAGATCGAGAAAAACTTCATTCAGGTTTTTCGACTTTCTCAAGAAATGTCCAGCGGCTTTGAAGGGGTCAAGTCTGGAGAATAAGCCGGGTATGATAAAATCTCTCAACCCAACTCCACGGTCATTTCCAAAGTCCTTTTTACTTTATGTGACCGTGTGTTGTCCCGAAGCAAAATGACTTTCCTTCTTCCCTTGCACTGGCAAGGGCTTTTTTCTCCCACAGCGTCACTAACACGAATCACTTGAGAGTTAGTAACAGCCAACACTGAACGTTTAAACAGATTGAAGCAACTCATAATGTACGACGCCCAGTTGATCCCACCATATACACAGCAACATATTTTTGCGTGGATATTTGGTTTTGCGGCACTAGTAGATTTTTGTCCCTTTTCGTGATAGGTCACAATCACAATGTACGATGTTCTTGTTCTTGGAAAACAGTGATGCGACAACACCAACGCGTTTATTCTTATTTTCAGCTATGAGTTGGTAGTAGGGAACCCAACGACTCTCCATTCGAATTTTCCCTAGGTGGTGTAAACGTTTAGAGGCGGCTTACGGTATTACTCCCAGTTCCTGACCCGCTAGGCTAGGGCAGGATAGGGCAAGGTAGGCAGGGCTTTAATAGTATTCGATTTTCGATTTCCTTCCAGCAGTACTTTAATTTCTTCAACCGTCACTTTTTTTTGTCTCTTTGGTTGTTTTTTTGAAAGACGTTCTGCATTATTTAAGCCAACATTTCCAGTTCAAAATTGCTGAAACAACTCCTTCTTCTTCTTCTTCCTCCTCCTCCTCCTCCCTCTCCTCCTCCTCCTTCTCCTCTTCCCCTTCCTCTTCTTTCGACTCTCCATTCATAGACACATTGAAAAGCTTTTTTCAAACAACTCTACACTAATAATGAAGAATTGGAGTCTAAGTTGCAATTTTGTCTGAAAAAGTTCGTAGATAAGAAGTGGGCCCGTGAAAAATATTAAAAATATTCAAAACGATAACCTAGGCTTTCATGTAGTACCTCAAGTGGAGTACCCTCAAGGCGGTTTTTCAAAAATATCTCCGAAACCGTTTACAACAAAATTATGAAATTTGCTGAACGTTGTAAACTTTGGGCGCCGAGCGAACTGTATATTTCAAATTAAAAAAGTTCAATCAGGGGCGTAACATGAGAGGTCTAAGGTAACAACTGTCCAATTTTTTTGTACGTATTTTATTTTAATTTTCATTGAAAATTATGAAATCCCTGTCTTTTTTACGAAAAAGAAGTATTCTTAGTTCTCCTCAATTGGATGCCCCGTTTTCAAATAAATTGTTTTTAAACTTTTTGTGAGTAATACTATAAAGCGCATCCATCCCTATCAAAAAAGAAAAAGACATTAAAAAAAAATTATAACTTAAAACTTATTTATATTTATTAGACAAAGGTTTTTATTAAGATGAATTACAAATTACAAGTATTATTCAAAGTACATTCCTTCAACTTCAACACATTTCTCAACAGATTGTGTCGTGTTGAGGATGGCACAGTGTGCAGGGTGGGTAGGGAAATATTAGTGGTTACCAGAAAATGTTATTCAAGTGGCTATATTTAGGCCATAACAAGATATACCTTGCAAATGTTGTTTCGAGTTACTGTTTTCTAGATATCTGCGTTTAAATAATTCATTGCACTCTTTTAAATTACATGAAAAACATTAATTAGTTTCTGATAAAGAGATGCGATATATGATAGGCACATAGGTACAGGAAGATTTTAATAAACGCCGAGGTCATCGAAGATGTTTGGAAACGACGTGTTATATATATATATATATATATATATATATATATATATATATATATATATATATATATATATATATATATATATATAAACGATGTTATCCACGACGAAGATAGCCAGATTTTAAGATTTTCAAAAATCTTTACGTGAGACTTGGTAAAACAGGTTCTTTTCGTCCGAAACGTGATTTCGCAGGTCTGAAGATTCTCACCACCGACCAGGAAGAAGAAATTGTGGTTCGCGTAACCGAAAACCCTGAAGTAAACACAAGACTCATTGTTCTGAGAGTTGGGGTAGGCAAGTACACCGTTTGCAAAATTTTTCACGAGGAGAAACTGCATCTGTTTCACTTCACGCCTGTGTAGAATCTATTGGAAACTGATTTGCCAGCCAGACTGGAATATGCCCTTTTCTGTCAATGCTGACCCATTGTTTAAAAAAAAATTGTTTACAGACAAAGCAACGTTTACACGTAGAGGTGAATGTGCGATGAAGAAAATCGATACTTTGTATCTGAGCGTCATTTCTAACATGAATTTAAAATTAACGTTTAGTATGGTCTTATTGGTGATTATGTGGTCCATTCGAATGTCCACTTAATTTAAACTACAAACTGTATCCTAATTTTCTTCAAACTCAGTTACCCAAATATTTAGATAACATTTCTTTACAACTAAGACAAAACATTCTGTTCATGCAGAATGGAACCCCGACACACTATTCTAGGCCTGTCAGAGACTACCTAAATACCCGTTTTCCCAATTCATGGATAGGCCGTGGGAGTCAGATGTCTTGGCCTCCTCAGAATCCCGATTTCAATCCATTTGATTTTTGTGTGTAGGAATTTGTGAAATCATTAGTTTTTAAATCAATAGTTATTTAAAATCAGACGGTAAAACTTCTTTATGAGTTATTCGGGAATTATTTTTAAATTTTCAACATTTCTAAAGACATTTCGTTTTAAAACATTTCTAATCGTTTATATAAATAATTATATTTATATAAATGTCAATAATAATGTAAATATGTCAATAATATTTATATTGAAATTCATTGTCATTGTCAATATAAATATCATTGAGATATCCTAAATATGAGTGTGTTTTTGTTTTGACGTTGTTATTACAGCCCGTTGGCTATTAAATACGCTCCAAGTTTTTGTTTTAATAGTAGAAATTGAACCAGTTCCAAGCCTAAATAAAGTTTGATGAAGAACAAACACAAATGTTATGTTTCAAAAGCGCAATATAAAATAGTGCAATGAGCAATTTAAACGCAGATATCTATAAAACGGTAACTCGGAGCGACATTTGCAAAGTATACCTTTTATACGTAAAAAAAGGTGGACAAAATAATATTTTTATTAAAAATGCAAATACACTAAGGTGCAAAAAAGGGGCCTTTCATACGTAGAAAAGTGTCGCAGACAGCGCCCTCTACGATCTACATAAAAATTTTCAGATATTCAAAACGTTTAACGGATCTCTACATACGTATATTTGGTGGAAATATATCTAACAAAAGATACATTTAATATATTTCCCAATCAAAATCCATTTACTTTCTACTAAACATTCATCTTGCATAAGCTCCATTGCGGAAGATAAGGAACGACACTAACATTATTACCACCGGAAATAGGGTCAGAAAGAGGATTTAACAAAAAGTTTCTGATGTGCCGCCGTGCTCCTGAAAGCGGTAGTAATTCTGGAAATGTGAATATTTAAACTAAATATGACAGAAGAGATCGGTGTAGCATCCCAAATTAACTTTAGCTCGGCTTTTGTTTTTGTTTGTTCGTGTTTTGCTTTCCGTTCTCTAATAGTCTACCTTTCAAAACAGCTAGAATATGGCATTGTTATTCTTTATATATGTTGTTCATTTTTATTTGTAAATTGGAATGGATAGTTTAAGAATCTAAGATAATTTTTAAACAATATATTTTAATACTAAGTGAATGGTTGTTGAGAATGTTAAAAGATTGTTTTTTTTTTTCAAAACCAACCTTAAATCCTAATTATACATTTCTTCGTTTGACGGAAAGTATTTTTTGTTCTCCATAGTAAGTGCGAACTATCCAACTATTTGAGGTTACGTGCAGCGTGCCCGACCGTTAAAATACTGTTAAATAAGTGTTACTTTTATCAGTGGAAAAAACATATAAAAAGGTACGTAAAAAATCAAATAATTTCAAAATACTTTATTTACATATTCAAGAACATGAGATTGTTGTGGTTTTTGTGTTTTTTTTTTGTTTTTGGGCCTTCTTTTAAAATTGTCCTTTTCTTTTAAAATTCTTTATAGAAATGGATCCTTCCTGGCTCTATGGTAATTCCACGCATGTCAATCGTATTCCTGGAGATAGTTTCTGGAGTAACGATGACCTTGCTTCAGACTTCGACTCTGAATACGAACCTTACTTTCTTCATACTCGTCAAAGAAAATATATTATCAAAGCAGAATCCGAATCCGATAGCTCTGATGATGATGATATGACCATACAAACCATGCAGGTTCCATCTACATCAAAAGCAAAGGGAAAGAGATCCAAAAAAGACCAGATCACTTGGAAAAAAATTCCTATCTAACAGAAACAATCAAGCAGTTACATACACCACCAGAAAGTTTCAAATTGCTGTCCCCAGATGATCTAATTAATATGATTGTTGAAAAAAAAAATCAATCTCCTTCATAATGAATGCAGTAAGGGGTTTTAATTATTATTCCATAAATAGTGAAAACTAAAACTTAAAAGGAAATAATTTATTTTTATTAAAACATCATCGAGATGTACACTTTTAATCTTTGATTCATATGTAAACTACGACAGTGAAAAGAGAGTTTTGAACAGTGATGTTCGATTGTAATGATAATATTTCTTCTCTTAGCCCATTTTAACACATCTATTAAACTAATCAATGTGTCATTTTGACACACATTCACAGTCGGCGTTTTTGTAAATGCGTAATTTGTCTATCCATCCCCTCCCTAATCCTAATAAGAAGATCCCATCCCTTAAACCCCATTCTAGGTCTTCTTACAACATCCCCGACTAAGAAGGGAAGTATACGCCATGGAATTATCAGAAGAAATCGTTTGGGTAGGTTCATTTTTAGTTCTCTTAAGAATTGATGTATTGTGAGTTTGCAGTGATACCGCAGGAATTTGTAGCATGTTATTTCAAACGCATCAATCGAGTAAAAATCAAATCATATGCTTCAAACCCGTACATATTTATGGGGATACTCTTAATACTGCTTAAAAATGCTCTGGTCATTTTCCATTTTTGGGAGTTTTGCTAATGTAGGAGTCTCACTGTTGCGGGAAATATCTTGTAACTGTAAATATATTTGGTAAAATTTTTGATCTATTATTATCTAGTGTGTTCAACGTATGACCTGCTTCTACCTTCTGTAAATTCTGTAAATCTTTCAATCAGTTTGATTAGTCGCTACATTTCTTCCTTAGTGGCTATGATGTTTGTATCATCGGCATATGAATTTGATATCCTCTTCGCGCCAATTGTCACCCTATTGATCCAGTGTCCCGTCGCCTTGCTAATTATCTACTGCCCACAAACACTAAAGAGATGGAAATTTCATCATCGACAGGAACAAATTCTTGTTATTTATGTAGAATGTGGAAAATATTACTTACTTCCATATTATGTTACTGCCATTTCTCGCAATAAAATTCAAAGATATTTGTATTTTACGGTATCAGTAGCCTTTAAGTAATCTAGAAAACAGAAGATAGCTTATATAAAATACTCCTAGAATGTCTTAATTATCACTCTTATTTAAAACACATATTAAGAAAAATGTTTTTGAGACGGTCTCTTGTACAAAGAACAAAACCAAATTGTTCGTGAAGGATTTGTAAGGGATCACGTAAAATTTCAATCATTTTTGTATTATATACATTAAGGCATAACATTAAGGACATGACTAATTAGAGCACTGTTTCTATAGCTATCGCAAATTTCCTGGAAGCCTGTAATCCATATAAAACGGTTTATCCATTGACTATTCATTCTGACGGCCACATCTCCGAATCTCAGATCTTGCTGCATATCTAATGGATTATTACTACTTTATGTACTTCTGAAACTTTTATATATCTGTCACAATGTCATGGTTTCCAATTAATTTTCCATCTTTACTTTGCCTGCGTAGTACCTCAACTTCGCTTCTCAAAATAAATGATTCGAAGTAATGACAGTCTACGTCTGCTAATATAAATATTATTGAATATTTATTTGAAATGACATTCCTCGTTAAGGAATTCCATTATATTGTTTTATATCCCGGTTACAACCATTTTTATACCGAAATTCATTTGAAACAAACAAAATCTTTCAAACCTGAAAGTAATATTTAACAATATTAATAACATTATTATATTTTTTGTCGGAGAACAACCTGATGTCCTTTTACGTTTTATCCCTCTAAATTTTACTCATCAGGAAAAAGAAAAATAAAAAATAGCCTCGAGCTTGAGGCTCTTATCTGGGGTGAAACAAAATTTATTTCGCAGAAAAGAAGATTTTTTGTCTTTGTAATATGAAGGTAAAAGAAAAAAAATTAATTCGCCACCTGTAAAAAGAACTGTATACAGTTAAATAATAATAGAAAGAGGTGCTCGATTTTATTATTTTTAGCAAAACATAATATACTTATTTTAGCAAGGTGCAAACTATTACAATTTAGGAAAAAATCATTAAAGTTATTCCAAGTTGTATATGGATTTTGTAAATTAGCTACTTCTTGAACTTCTTTATCTGAAAATTCCACATGGCAAAATTCCACCAAACTGCATATCGAATAATAAATGATTTAAATGAATATAGAATATATATATATATATATATATATATATATATATATATATATATATATATATATATATATATATATATATATATATATATATACAAGGCTATGATAAGCTGCTAATTTATGTTGTGGTGGGTGTAATAACTTATTGTAACTATTTGAGAGGTTTGCGGAATATTTTGCAACTATGTTTGTTTGAAATTTCAAAATTAAATGAAATATATCCATAATAGAATGAAAAATACCATATGTTCAAATTAATAACATATTTTGATAAAATTATTAATTCAAGAAAATTAATTATTTCAAGAAAAGAATTAAAGAGCACGAAAAAAGTTTTCTCAGTCATAAGCATAATTCTAACTACGCCTCACATGACTCCTCATGAGAACATTTGTTTTAAAAGTAAATTTCAAATACCAGATGTACATAACAAAGGCGAAAAACTAAACCATCTGGAGAGTTTAGAAATAAACCGTGTCAAAGATGCAAAAACCCTCCTAAATGACCAAATAAACCTGAACAAATCTCCTTTACTGAATTTGAACAAACAATAAATAGCATCTGTGGATTTCTTCAAAAATATATATTTTATTGTAGAAACTTTTTGTATTTATACCAATTTTTAACATCGAAAATAGCAAAGTTTTAAGTAGCTACAGTGTTAGTGAAACGAGTCAATAGTAACAATAAAGTGGAATTCTAGACGAAACAGTCTTTCATTAAACATTTATAATGAATTTCCATCAAGTAAAAGTCAACACATCCCAAACATTTTTGTTTCTTGTTTGTAAAGCACAAAACAGCAACTTGATTACAAAAATATAGAAACGAAGATGATAGTAAATCACATTGAACTGTGATAAATGATAAGTGAGCTCAAAAGTGTAAGGTGTCCAAAAAGTAAATTTCTTTTTGATATAGCGATATAAATAAAAAAGAGACATTAATTATTGAAACACACATTTTAGGAAATTACTTTTTAAAAATAATGTTATCCAAATGACAAACCTTTACGCTCACGGCACTCATCTAAACGAACAGCAAAATTCCTTAGGACGGCCCGGCATCTAATCTCTGAAGTGTCTGCCATTTAGTGTCGGATATTTTCTTTTAACTGCACCGAAGAACCCAAATTATTGACGTAAACTTTTTTAGATAGTCACACAAGAAAATACCCATAGGGGTCAAATCAGGACTATGTAGAGGCCAATTTATCACCTCTTCTCGAGATCAATTTATTTGAGAACATTTCACGAACTCGTGGCAGAAACTTGTTGTAAATGTGTAACGTTGCTCCGTCCAGATGAATTGACGGTCCTGAATTGACGGTAACTGCGCGTCCCTTAACGTCTTCAAAAAAGTACGGGCCGATTATTCCTCGTGCTGACCTTGCAGCACTTGCAGTGACTTTAGGCGAATGTAGAGGTTTTTGATGCTTATGTTTCGGATTCTTTGCACTCCAGTAACGACAGTTCTGCTTATTTACATGACCAATCAGATCAAAATGAGCCTCATCCGAAAAGAATATGTTGTTGAATGTTGCAAAACGCTCAGTTACCTGGTTAAAGAATTGAATCGGTGAGTTCGAAAACCGTACAAGTCCAAAATATGACATTTTGAAATAAGATAACTATTTTGTTTAAAATATGTTTCTTCATCAATTGAGCATAAAAACCGTACTCTATACTTAGCCGTTAACGTAGTACAGCTGATTGCACCCGTTAAATGCGGAGAAAAATCGTATATGTCCGTGATTTGTACGGTTTTTCATCTCAACAATAAAATAATAGGCAGTTTGTTTACAAGCAAAGAGTTTGATTCGCATGTATGTGTATTGTAAAAAGTAGCTTGATATTAGCGATTTTTCAACAATTTCAAGTAAAATAATAACATCCAGTCATAGTGGAAAGGTTGGTAATACCTTGGTCCGTGGTAGCAGAAAAATAACGAATGTCGCTGGTTGGAAACATATCGCCAAAAAAACAACCCGTTGGCAAAGTCAGGAATATGTTTCTAAGAAGGAAAAATACGATAATGCGAAGAAAGTAGGACCTGCGTATTGATAAGTTAATGAGTTTTAACCAGTTTGGCTTGAATTGTAAAGTAGCTGTTTCATTTTTTAGCTGTACAAATAATACCGTGGGTAGTAAAACGAGCAAGACACCTATCTACAGGGACTCGCGGAAGTAAAACCACTTCAAAGACATCACGTAAGAAGAATATCATACTTCTCGTAATTTGTGTTGAAAGGCTCAAGTCTAATTTCCGTGTGCAAATAGGCATTTATGAGTCTTCATGCCATATCACATTTGGCAAATTCACCACCTGAACACCCTACTTCTGGCAGCTAAATCTCCAAAGGATCTTAGAGACAGGCATAATAACAGATATCGTAGAATATGCGATAAATGGTCTCAGAAAATTAAAGAGCACATTGCGGCGTCTCCGGTCAAAGTTTAACATTATTCCTCCAACAGTATTCGTTATTTAGATGCGAAAAAATCTTTGGATGTGAAAAAAATGCATAGCCTTTTTGTAGGAAAATATCCAGAGTTGGAGAACTTGGTTAAATACGAATTCTATTTGAAATATTACAACGAAAACTTCAATCTAAGGTTTAGGCGACCACAGGTTAATGTGCGGAGACAGTGTGAAAGACATGGAACAAGGCTTAAAGATGTTAACCTTAACGATAATGCAAAGAGAGTAGTTGCGCGGAACTAATTGTCCATAAAAGGCGGGCGAAGAAGTTTTATGATAAAATTAAAGAAGTGCAAACCCTGTGTACTGAACGACCAGAAGTAATGGAACCAGCTTTTAACTACATGTAAAATATGCCACTATCGCATATTCCAATGCAATATTTTTTTTATTTTAGACAGCTTTGGGTATATGCATTCCAAAAACACAATCTTAAGAAGAATACTGGTCATTTTTTACCTATCATAAATGACAGCATCAGAAAGGGCCTACTGAAGTGTGCAATTTCCTTAATGACTACATAATGAAACATTTACCCCTTGAAATCACTGAACTACATTTGTTTTCCGACGGATGTACTGGGCAGAACCGAAACCAAACCATAGTCCGTTTTCTCTTAGCATTGCAGGCAACCAAGAGATTCATAAAAATATATCATTACTTCCCAATAAAAGGCTATTCGTTTTTGCCCTGCGATAGAGATTTTGACTGTGCAAAACAGAATTTCAGAAAACATGATCGAATCTACTCCAGAAGAGTATGAAGCCTTAATATTAACTTCCAGAAAAAGGTAACCATTTACTGTGAAGTATATCCAATATACCGATATTATTGATTTTAAGAATTGGTGGTCTGACTACTATAATAAAACTATAAAAAAACGTGTACTTTAACTCGTGGTGCTGGTTCCAATAAAGAAACTTTTGCTGTGTCAAACTACAGGCAGTTCCTGTATGAAAGTTCAAATCCTGGATATGTAAAAACGTGAGAATATATAGATGGTTTACAACTCCATACTTTTAAATTGCGGAAGAACACAAGCCCCCTCGGTAAAGAACGTATTCCAATTAATGGGAAAAAAATCGCAGACATCAAGAAGGTAATACTTCATATCCATGGTCAAATATTGAAATTTTATTACCATGTCACGTCATGGAAAATGAAAAATGCTGAAATTTGATGATTAGATGATCGAGCTAGCAGTTTGGATATTGTATTTTTCTACTACGATTTGAATAATATTAAATAAATCGAGGAATAATTTTGCTTGCCTTTTTATATACGTTCAAAAACCTTACAAGTCTATTAGCTGTTTTATCTGTCAATGGCAGACCATTTTATTTTTTGGAAAACTATTATTAAAATACATTGCAAACCACGGGATCTAAAACTTTTCTATACATTTAAATAGTCTATATCAAGTACTTTTAACGTTAATAGATTTTAATTGATTTTCTCGAAACGACGATTTTGCACATGTACAGGTTTCGAACTCATAGATTAAATTGAAACACCTGATCGGTATCTTGGGGCTTTAACGCTTGCCCCAGTTGAATTTTATATGGGTACATTTTTTGTTGCACAGTACACGATGCAATGATGATCGAGGCACATTTAAAGCATGCGCTTGATTACGGAAAGGTCCAGATTATCACGAATGGACTGAATTACTTGGTCGTCCGGACATACATTTTTCTATAGTTGAACTGGTTTCATTAAACTTCTTAACCCATTTCCTAATGAGGGGAACAGTTGGCGCATCTTTAATGTTACGCAAACCAGAATGACTGCAGAACTTTATCTGCACTACAATCGCCGAATCATTGTTTTTGTAAGATTTTCACACACAGGATATACGGTCTGCTCCCAAGAAACGCTCTAAACCGACTAAATTCCTAAACGCGGGACTATCGGTTGACATGCGCCCCGTGTCCCTCACACTTGTTACTGTATTGCGTATCCCTCACAAATGACAGTCAGCCAATGAAATAGAAACTTTCTTATAAGACACTATATAGTTTGAAAACTTAATGAGAAATGATTTAAGTATATATGGATGAAGTTCGTTCAGAAAGAAAAATAGAATTATAAAAATATTTTTCTCCCAGAACGGGTGCTAGTAGATATACTTGTTGAATGTAAAAACATCTACAGAGATTTCAGGAAAGGTGATAAAGCTAAAGAGCTATTGTCATAACACTGTTTTATTACCAGCAGAAAATGGGTCTAAAGAATGTATTATTTATAAAATCATTAGTGTTCATGTAATATTAGCATACCAAATGAACTTTTGGAATGTGTTGGCTTCTGCTTAATAGAAATTCATTAGAAATCTTTAATAAAAAGATTTTTTTGTCAAAATTTCAGTAGTCGCGCTAAGTTTTGGAAAATCAATATTGGGTTGGACGATTTCTTGTCATGTCACACATAGCACATCGATCTCTTTGATTTGCTGGGGGTTTCCGAAGCTGCTCCGTAACTTCAAGTTCAAGAATCTCCCTAATTCTTAGTTGTATCAATCTTGGTATATTCCATGCTATGTATACTTGGTATATTCGCTCTAATATTATATTAGAGCGAATTCTTATGTAATCACGTATTAATTCAAAAGATAGTTTCCGCAAAATGTATTTCCGTTTTTTTTTATCTACGTCATTCGCCTTGTAAATAACTAGAGACTTTACATCTGAAACGTTTAACATTGAGTAAATGATTGCCATTGGTTACCTTCGAGTGGCACATGCCAGTTATAAGCAGCGCAGAGTTATTTACTCATTTAGATTGTAAGTACCTATTATGCCTGGCTTATGTGTTTTACTATCAATAGTGCCATAATCGTTTAAACTTAACATAAGTAAAACATTTTTATGTTTTTTTGAAATATAAGATAAGAGCGTGCAATTTTCTTGAAAGACAAAAATTGACGACTTTTCAGGCCGATTTACTGGGCGGGTAAATTGGACAGGAAGCTCTATTTTATTTTTCCTAACCGTTCCTACGAGATCTATCCTGAAATTCTTCTTCAGGGTTTCTATCAACTTAAAACTGGTAAAACAATTATCAGTCGTTAAGTTCCTTCCACTTTCTCTTATGAGTTCACAACAGCATCTGGCGAATTATTTACCTCCCAAGGACCCGCAGGCTGTTTGCCAACATATACTTCCAAGTTACAAGTATAAAAAACAGTCACAAAAAGCATACTTTTTTATTCCGTATTTGTTCGGTTTATTGGGTATGTATTAATGGAAAGTACATCTACCCGTAAATATTTCTAATTTTTTGTCAACTGTTACCTAATGAACGAGTGTAAATATAGTTTTACATTTTTCTACAAAGATCTAAAAAATAACTCTAATCGCTGCTTCGCGAGTTTCAAGATCATCCAACCGCAAATGGCACAGTAAGAATCGAAAACTTTGTAGCGCCGGAATATCTCGATACTGGCGCCATTTGGCATCACGTTCTCGAGAATATCGATCTTGAGCAGCCTGGATATGTTTATTTGTATTCTCTACAATAATTTGTAGTCAATTTTCTGAAAAGAAATACCGCCATATTGACAAAGGAGTTTTTAGTGTTTCCTTTTCCTTTCCTTCCTTCCAATCCTTCCTTTTGTCCAAATTCCTTTTGGACTGGATAAATTGGTAACTAAATTTTCTGTTAAGTTCTCACATTTTTTGGAAGACAGTGTTTCTTCCATTTGGTAGCTTAATTTTTGCCCATGAAGAATGGACAAGCAGCTTCTTGCAAAACACCCGATTCATTGTTTGAAATATCCTGTTCACTATCTGTTTCATCTATATCCAGTTCAATGACATCATCTCATTCATCAATTTCATCACATTCATCAATTCATCATCACATTCATCATTCACATCCATCAGTAATTCCTCTTCGTCAGAGGATTGGAAACATTGTTAATGTTTGACGGGTTTTACTAGCACTATAGCTGCGTCAGAATTGAATATTTTCAAATGGCTAAAAATACAAAAAAAATCTACAATAAATTATAAATTTGTAGGAAATTCACACAGATGATATTTCTCGCTTGTACAAATTCGGCAGAAGCGCTTTTTTCAGGTCTATTTGGGCATTCAAAAGGGTTCTTGCATCTTTGAGATGGTTCAATTATAAACTCTCTAGATGGTTTATTTTTGCTTTTGTTTTGAACATGGACTATTTTAAAATCACTGTTACTGAACGATGATTTTATTTTATCAAATATGAGGCATGTTATATATTATTTAAATATGAGATATATTATATTGTATTTATAAAGTATATTATATAAAGTATATTATATCTTTTTATATGACCCACAGTATAATTGATATACTCATTTATATTTTTTGATTGTTTTTGCTTTACAAATTTGATGACATTTTCTAAACTGTTATTTGTTTTAAAGGCTACTTATGTAGCCTATAATTGTTTTAATTGTTTTCCAACGGTTTACTAAAATATCTTATGGTTTAGAATGAATTATATTTTTCATTCTTTTGTGGATATATTTTAGAGACAGCATTTTTGTGCAGTTTTTTTTTATGTTTTCTATTATTCTCTCCGAATAACCACTGTTTAGCGTAATTTACTTGTTGGTGCTCTTACTCATCTTACTCATTGACTCATTTAAACATGTGCCGCCTAGCAGAGCCATTTGGGACTTAGCAGAATCGCCTCTCTTGCCCTATCCATATTTCGTAGAGTGTGCACCGATTGAGAGAATATCAGTTGATTTTGTTTTCATTAACAAATCCTTCATTCCAGTGCAGCTACTCATCTGAGGTGTTACGGCTGGAGATCTCACCTTGACATCTGATATTGAAGTGACACCTGAAGAGTTGTTACTTTTTAATCACGAATTTACCACTTTTGACAAACGTATCCCAAGCACGTGGTATTTTTGACAGCTCCAGAGCTTGGTACACTTAGACACGTTTCCCATGAAACACAACAAAATAACCAACTTCCTTTAATACCTTTTATAGACATTGACCTGCTGTTTTAAAAATTATGTAGAGTATTAAATTACACTGATTTGAAATTATTCTCAAATATTATAATGAGAAACCATATTGAATCTTCGTCTATCCTCAGACTTGTGTTGAAAAATTAATGAATTTCTTATAAAACACTCTCCCATTCCTAGCTGATGTCACAACTGGCAAAAATTCCACAACCCTATGAAAAAATAACGACTCACGGGGAATTTTCGCATGGTGCAATTTTTGTACAATCTATTTAAGTTAGAAGACAATTTTAATTTCTTATGGGAATTGCATCAAGACGCAGTAACCCAAAAATCGAAACAATAAATTAAAGATTCTCTTACATCTGATCGAGTATCAGCGTATTTTATCGACGATGGCTGCCACATAAAATAATTTTTATCGAATATTTAACAAATTTCGACTGGTAAATAAAGGTATACAAATGAGGGCAGAGAGAAATTTTTAAATGAAATATTATTTCGATAGAAAATCGATTTATTCTTCAATGCAGTCTCCTTCTCTCGATCTGCTTCTTCTCGATATGCTTTACCCAAACAATTTTCGAACTTTTTTATTCTTTCGAAAAATGCGACTTGACCAACGAAGCAAAGTAGTCCTCTGTTTCGGCAACGAGCTATTTATTTAATTGTGTGATTTTTTTTTCCAGTCGACCATTCCTTTATATTTGGAAAGAAACAAAAATCGTAGGGACCAAATTTGGAGAATATTATGAATACGGCATCAATTTGTAGTGCAAACTGCCCAATGCTGCAACGACCGGTGAATTGTCGTAGTGAAACATCACTCTTTTCTTGGCCAAATCAGAGCTTTTGTATCAACTCAATACTCTCCTGAAAAATCTGTTTCCCTTTTCTAAATACTAGATGAAGATAATTTGCAAATGCCTTGCAAATCCCGGAAAACAGTACCCATAATCTTTTCGGTTGAATGAGGCATTCTTAGTAGTACTTCGCAGGGTAAATTTTTTAGACAGTTTCTTAATTTTTAGTGTATCATGATGGTTCCAAGTTTTATAAACAATCATGAACCACCATAGAAACTCTTTCGGGTTGCACTTATACCTGTGTAAACCTAAAAGTACTGTTTAATCAACACACATATAGAACTTATCTGCTTTCAGAAACTATCAAGACAAAACTAAATATCATGCCGGCTAGAAATTCGTATTCATTGCTAAAAAATGAGCCACTTTTCCAAAATATAATCAGCTTTGCGAGCGCCCCGCCGAAATATATCTTACTTCTTACGCTCTCCTCTTATGTATGTATTATTGTTAGGCTTCCATATACTGACCCTATCTACAGCAAACAAATTCGAATCGTTTAATATTTCTCGAAATTAAATTCAGTCATCCCCTATTACACATTCATCTTAGATAAGCGCCATTACGAGAGATGAGAAACGACACTGACGTCGTTACTCCCGGATATAGGGTCTAAAGGAGGATTTAAACAAAAAGTTTCCGATGTGCCGCTTTATTCTTGAAAATGGCAGTTATTCTGAAAATGTGGATATTTAAATCAAATATTAGGGTCGTGGACTATTTTAAACTGACATTAACTTGGAGAGTTTTATGTGTTATTTTATGAGCCTCTTCTAGTAACTTATTTATGATCAGAACTAGAAATATATTTGTAATGTTTTAAGTGCATACAAAAAGAAAGTTTTATGGAAGCTCGAGCATGAATATACGGAAGAATCCTATACTTAATATATTAACCATTGAACTACGGACATATTTTATTAACCTCTATTATGAAGTATAAGCAAGTAACTAAATTAAAAATTTAATTTTCACAATTAAAAAGTCTAAGTAGCAAGAACAGATTTTTTTAATTACACTATATAGTAAAGTGAAACAGATTTACCTCTAAACACCAAATCACTTTTTTAAACTTCAGGAGGTAATCATCAGGAGGTAATTCAATCTAATTCTAAAACTAAACTATATTTTATTTATATGACAACCGTACCTAATGAAGCGTCTAATACTCGTGAACCGTGAAGTTAACTAAGCATTACATTAATAATTGAAAAGACTGGTATAAGCATTTTAACCCGGTTCATGGTTTTTTGCATATTACTATTTGAAATCTTCAATACGCACCCAAAGCCCTATTTTTATTTACACTTTTAACAAGTATAATATCTATATTATGATCATGTTCGGCAAAATAAGATTTATCATTTCTCCCTTATCTTCCGTGGGTAATACGTTTTTTAGTGTAGTTTTATACCTTTCATACCCAGTTAACATGGATCTTTTAGGTTGCCCAACATATCTTCATCACAATCTTAACTAATTTCATAAATTCCCGATTTTTTATGTTGATATCCATGTATTACACAGGACTCATATAATAAATATATCGTTTGTAGACAACTTTAAGGTCCACTTTTTTCAAAATCTTGTCTAAGCTTCATAAAATTTAAACTAGCCATCTTATTATGGAAACCATGATTCGAATCGTTAGGAATATCTCTCGAAGTGGTGGTATTTTTTTCTAAAAATATTAAAACCTAACCTATTTATAGTGTGCTTATTCACTAAAACATCGAAAAATGGTAATTTATCATTATACTGGAGTTCATATGTCAATGCTATGGTGTCGGATTTACCAGTTAAATTAAATAAATTAAACTTCCAAGTTTTTATTTTATTTTTTAAATCGAAAATTGCAAAAATATCATCCGCATATCTTAGTCACGCCCTCAAAATGTAACTGAATAGATTATTCGATTCGGTTTCAAATTTGCTGATGAATAAGTTGGCTAAGAACGGTGACAGATGATTGACCGTTTCTTTGTGTTGTTCATAATACCTATTATTAAGCTGAAAACAATTTTGTTTTATACATAATCTCGACAGGGAGAATGTGACTTGTTAATGAAACAGTTTAACCCGTCAGGTATTTCAAGGCATGCGGAATCAGTTCACTTGGAAACACTGATGATACATCATAGGAGAGCAATATCTCACGTTCCTCTAGATGTGTGTTTTTGACTTTTCTTGTGAACTATGTTGAGTTTATCAAATAGTTTGTTAAGAAAGGTGATAGAAGGTATGTTGCGGAAATTAAAAGATCTATTTTAACTAGGTATATAGAACACATTGCGCATTAAATATGGGAGAAATAGAAAATCTTGTATTACCCAACATGCACGCGAGCATGATCTTATGATCTTATGATTATTATATTATATAAATGTCAAAAATATAAAACTTGTTAAAAGTGTAAATAATAATAAGGTTTAAGAAGTGTATGAAAGCAAATTGAAAACATGTAAGAAAACCATGAGCTGGGACCCGGGATAAAGAACCTATTTAATTCAGTCAGCTTTTTCAATTATTAATGTAACGCTTAGTTAACTTCATGGTTCATGATTTTGACGAGCTTTATTAGTTATGGTTTATGGTTTAGTGGTAAATATCTTCGAATTTAGTGTTTCACACCGAAGATTCCGATAAAATAATTGAAATACTATATAGATCAGTAAATCGAAAACGAAATAAATGGATCACTGTGAATGATAAATACCATTACATGATAAATAGTCTCCCCAAGCAATAGGGAAAGTATAGAACCCGCAGGAAGAAGCTTTAATAAAATTCGGTAAAGAACCGATTAGAGACAACTGAAAGTGATTAAAGAATACATAAGCAAGAAATGGTTGAGTTGGAGAAAGATTACCCTTTGAAATTAGACATAAGTAAAGTTTGTTTTGTTTGGTAGTAGAAAATTGTTTTAAATTGCAATATTATTTAAAGAAATATGAACTTCGGTTGGTGAGAAGTGTACAAAAAAAAGCATTGTAAATGCTGGTGTTATAAATTAAAGGCATTCAGTATAATTAAAATTAATTCTCACAAAACTAAAGATGAACAACAAAAAATGAACATAAAAAGTAAATAAAATAAAGAAAAACTAAAGCATCTAGTAAAAAGTGAGCACCGTTTCAAAAAATATGTAATAAACTTATGGGCCTTAATTGATAAACATAATCAATTTTTCAAACATGTGAAACTATGAAATGTCCTATACACACATGTATGTGATTGACGAATTGATTTTGTACGAATTTAATTCCCTGATTTCAAATATGAATTCCCTGATTTTATATATTTCTAAGATATAACATTTTAGTAAATATATGTTAAATTTATGGATCAAATAAAAAAAAAACTAAACACTAAATGTTTATTAATATATTATACAAATATTATTATATACAAAGATAGAGGAAAAAATAATCGATGAAACCAACTGGTAACTGAACAAAGCTTCTTTTAACATTAAGTAAAAAGGAATTGGCAACTTAGAAGTGTTTTGTAAGAGTAGTGAAATGTAGTGAAAGGATCTCTGGGCAACACGAAAGATGAAAACTATAAAAACCTTATAGATGAACCCTTGAAAGCCTATGAAATACCACGGTATCACATGTCCTTAAAAATGGATTTTTTACACTTCCATTTAAATTTTTTTCCTTAAAATTTGGGTGTAGTAATGACGAATAAGGAAATAGGTTTACCCAGGACATCAGGACGATGGAAGCCAGATACCAGGGACGCTGGAACTACAGAACACAAGAGCAAAAAGTTAAAGATTTTGTCGCTGCATGTTATCTCATCTAATATATTTTTTATTCACATAATCCTCAGTAATAATCTCTTTCCATAGATTTAACGCGCTTTAAATGTTTGTTTTAAATAAATATTAGATTGTAAAAATATATCGTCTCTTTTTTCCCCGACCCTGTGTATATTTATCGATGATTCAAAAAATCTTTTCAGTTTCTTAAAGCAAGCTTCAGACTTGACCTAGTCTCGTAATGTTTCCGAAACAGAACTTTTTAATTCGGTTGTAGAATTTTTCGTCAGCCATTATGATCCAACAAAATGTAAAAAATCAAATATAATGCAAAATTATAAATTATTATATATGAAATATAAAATTATTTGAAACCAATACAATCTAAAATGAGTTTTGTTTTATTATGCAAGAAAATACTACCGAAATGCTGAACAAAATGTTTTCCTTCCTGAAAATGGATGATATACAAATTATTTTAATAATTTTAAGAACTAATTAAAGTACATTAATCTCTACAACGTCTAAATAGTATCAGTGGAATTAAAATCTAATCTGATCGATATCTCGACGGTTTTTTTTAAGGTTCGGACAGGCGTAACTGTATGAGAGCTAGAAAAGTAGATTTATATTTAAATGATGATACGATATACTGATATGCAGCAAGGATAAAAACAAAGACAGAACATCACAAAAATTATCACATCCTGGCTGGCACTGTCCCATCAACTCACCCCTAAACCATAGAAGTGAGAATTGATAGATACAATCATAGAATTGATGCAGCCTTAATCACAGCCGTCTTTTACAACTCAATAATGGAAATGTCCTCCAGCTGCAGGCTGTGCAAGTGTTACATAAATTTGTGTCTAGCGCCCCTATAACAATAAAGATGACTGTCACAGGCCTTTTCCAAGTCGGTAGCCGGAAAAACTGGGTTTTTAAATTGTAATACTCGTTTTCCTTCTCCTATTATCAAACTCTTTTGTCTCCTGATATAAACACGTCAATTAACAAGGTTTTATGCTTTTCAACGACTGTTATGTACGGGGTGTTCGATGTGCGATGTGCTATATGTTCGACGATTTTTTCCGGCCTGTGCTCGTAGAAGTTTTTATAGTTACAATACCGTATTTCCACTACAATGACCAGTAAATAATTCACGCATTATCATGCCGGATCTTATACCGAATATATGCAGCACTGGTCGAACAGTCGCATAATAGGTGTTGAATAGTATCCTTTCTGTTGTTACAAAGTCAGCACATACTGTTTTAACCAAGCATCAATGTTCGCTATAAAAGCTTTGTTTCACTGGAAATGATAATAAATATCTTATTATAATATTTATTTATAATGTATATACATAGCACTTTTTCCTTTGCGATTGAGGTATCTCCAAAACTTGCATTTTGAACCAATCAACAGCTTCGGCGTCGAAAATCGTTGACCATGTAGTTTATTATTCACGGACGGGAACAAAAATAAATCATTGGGTGTAAATCAGGACTTTGCCGTAGACAACCCCTTAATTCGATGTTTTGACCTGTCAAATATTGAGTTGTTCCATCTAAAGTGTGAGAGCTCGCGTTGTCATAAGGAAGAATGCGTCGCTTTTTTTTCATATTTCTTCAAATGCTTCGGGTAAACAAATGGTTGTGTATCATTCAAAATTAACCGTTCTGCGATTCTCTAGAGACACTGTAGCCATATGCCCATTTATCCCCAAAAAAAACAGGCGACAATTTTCTTCAAAGGGGTTCTTGCGCTAACATGTTTCGTTGGGTTTGGCTCTTTTTGAAAGATCCATACAGTTGACTGATATTTACTTTCTGAGCTCATATGTATAGATCCAAGATTCGATAGAAAGTCGTAGTAAATTATCGCACAAAAATGCTCACGAGTTAATTCAATTTTATGACTAAGATGAAATTTTCAAGTCTCTGAACAACACAAACAGCGTCCGTATAACAAAACGTTCTGTCAGCCTTGCACAGTCAATCAACAATGTTAAGCTTTACGATGTATATGTCAGATGGCGCTAAGCAACTCCATTGTTGCCAATTTCAAATACATAAACAGCGAACTAGATATGTTCTGATATATCTGTATCTATACAAAAATGCATTATTACGTTTTCTAATAAACAGTTTAACGAATTGGCGAGTAACTGATTTTCAATTTATCAATGTGCATTCAGCTCAATCTAGTTGTAACATTATCACAAGAGGATTAGGATTTATTTTTATATTTCACATTCAGATTTATAATAACTTAATATACATATACTAGCAACAGTAGCATCACCCCAGTGCTATTTTATGATCGTTTTATAAATAGTATATAGATACATAGTAATAGTATATAGGATAATAGAAGTAATTCTCATTATGGATTTTTAAGTTATTCATATGCAGGTCTTTCCATTTCAATACCCGGTATGTAGCGACTATTGTCGTAAAAGATATAATAAACTAGCTGTAGCATTACTGCTACAGAACATAAACTAATTTTGCAATAAATTAATAATGGTATTCTACGCTATTCATATGTAAATTTAAAAATTAAAATAGACTCGTGGAACAAACAAATATAACAATATTACCTTGTGTTCAAGCTACAGCAATTGTTATACAGGAATTCAGTTTGAACAAAACATCTTCGAAACCTTAAAAAAACATTTCAAATAATATTTATAACATTATTATAGTTTCTTTGTCGGAACCTGCAACATTGTAACCTGGTATGTCCTATTACGTTTTACCACTTCAAATTTTATTTTTAACTCCAGCAAAAGTTAAAACAAAAACATCGCTTCAAGCTTGAAGTTAATATCTGGGGCAAAACAACAATTTATTTCGCAGGAGAGTAGATTTTTGTCTTTGTCGTACGAAAGTAAGAGACAAGGAATTTTATGTTGTTTATTAATTTTTCAACCGGAAAAAATGACATTATATATATATATATATATATATATATATATATATATATATATATATATATATATATATATATATATATATATATATATACAGTGCTTTCATTTCAAAAGTAGCTACCTCATTATTTCTTTTAGCAATGAAAATTAGCTCTAGACAAAAACACGTCTCTTTAGATATCGAGGGGGAAGTTCAAAACCAATGTCCGTTATATTTATTATTTCACCTCCTTACCTCCAGTCACCTATATCTAAAAATGTTATGCATAGCCATTAGTAATTTAAGACTGGTTAAAAATGTAAATAACAATAGGGTTTTGGATGCGTATGAAAACATTCAAATAGAAAAAAGTGAGATAAACATGAACCGGGATAAAGGACCTATTCCGTTCAGTAAACTTTTTCAATTATTAACGTAATGGTCAGTAAATTTCAACGGTTTATTTTCTTTCTTTTATTCTCTTTTTTCTTTTTTTTTTCCTGTATCCTTTTTTTACACGCTTCATTAGGCCGGTAGTACGCTTCCTAGGTAGTAGGTTAGCATTAGGGTTCTCATATAAATAGTACATAGTTTAGCTTTGAATTATTTATTTGATCAAATCATCTCCTGAGGATGCTAACATGGTTAGCAAAACGTACGTCAAGAACTTTAAAAAAAAATGTGGTGAAAAAATTCGGGGTTTAATGGTAAATGTCTTTGAGTTTAAAATTTGAAAATATTTAAGTGTCTATCCTTGCTTTTAACGTACCTTGATTGTTTTGTACCGGGTTGTTTCTTATTTTTGGCTTCTTGATAAAAGTTTCTTATATCATTATTCTCATATCTTTCTTGAAGTTTCTTTCTTTATCCGTCTGTTCTCGCTTCTTACTACTACATAGCCTTACTACATCAGCTTCTTTATAGCTCCTAACATCTTTTACTAGCCTCGCTTGCTTCCTTTCTATTATTACATGGTCAATATATTTTCTCGTCCTACCGTCAGGTGCTACTTTTTGGTGTCTCTTTATGTACTTATTGGCTTATGATCGAAACTTGTGCTAATTATTCTATATCATTCTCCTGTCCGAACCCTATCACAATCCTTCCGTTTTCATTACTCTTCATCTGTCTGCTCTTACCACCTGTTATTCTGATGTGCATATCCTCGTTTCCTACTTTGGCATTTATTCTCCTAATATTACCTTCACATCGTATTTTGGGATGATGTATATTAACTCTGCCTTAGCATAAAATTCTTCTTTTATATAATTGCTCTTATTCACAGGAGTATGTACATTTAGTTAGCATAATTTTCTAAACTTATCTCTTAGCCTAAGTTTGCAGATTATCTCCGATATGGCCAAAAAGTCTACTACACTGACCTTCATTTCAAACATTCTGTCTTTTCTGTCTGTGTTCTTGTCTTTTCCTCCTAAAACATGTTTTTAAACCCTTTTTGTTTGGATTCTTAAATAGACAATACATCGATTTTATACTGTTTAATTAGATTCACTATATTCTTTAGTGCCTCTACTTCGAAAGTGCTCCTCACGTTCGATGTTCCAATTCTAACCATATTCTGTGATTTTCTCGTCTACGTGTTTCTCTTTTTTTATAGACTTTTTTACTGTTCCTTTCCGTGTCCATCGCCAAAATATCGTTACTTCTTGTTCCTCTTTTCTCAGTATGCACTAATTTGTTGCTACCCTTCCCTGGTCCACTGCTTCTTGAGCTTTTTTCTTTATCTAATCTTGCATCTTTTGTTCGTTATTGATTAAATCGTTTTTTATATATTACTTTTTTTGCATTAGGTTCCTCTTTTCTTTGGTGTTTTCAAATTATCACGGGCTTGTTTTTCCTTTAATTTGAGAACTCTTTTTTTCCAACTCGGATACCTAAGGCTTATTTTAATATATTTTGCTTGCTTACCTTTAAGACATCCGGGTCATGAGTATCCATTTTATCACCACATTATCTTTTTTCTGTTCTTTCTCTAGGTAATCCACTCTGCTATTTACTTATTTTCATTTTATAACTCTAGCTCTCAATTCTTATATTTTTTCTGCATATCTACTCTGCTCTCTATATCCTTCGCATCTTCAGCCGTTTCTCCTCACTGGTATTCTTCCCTTTTTTGCTGCTTTTAAAGCCTTCTATTTTTCCTTCGTCCTATTTTCTTCGTCGGTTAGCTTTTCTGACGATATCACATGAATTTATCGCTGGACTCCCGTATTTCAATTAATATTGACCAGTCAGGCAGCGTAAAGCGTTTGTCCACCTCAACGGTTCGGAGACTTGTTTTTATCTGCCTTATCCACGTTAGCACTTTTTACTTTATTTTACTGATAATAGAGAAACTCAAGAACCAAGTTGTCACTGTATGTAGACGATACAGCAGTGACAATCAGGCATAGAAGAGAAGATACCATCTGCAAAATACTTCAAGAGCATATAGATCAAATAACAGACTGGTGCATTGACTGGAAGATCCAGATCAACAGGCAAAAGAGCCAAGCAATCCTACTGCAAAAAAGGAGATTGTTACCTAAAACTAATATAGAAATAGATGGCAAAATAATACCATGGGGCCAAGAAGCAAGATACCTTGGAGTTAAATTGGATTCCAAACTCACATGGGCAAAGCACATACGAGAAGCGATCAATAAAACCAAAAATACCATGAACAGGCTGTATCCACTAATATGCAGAAAAAGCCAGATGAATGTGAAGACCAAACTGGAAGCCCCACCCATGCCTCACATTGGAGGACACATGTTTCGTCTGTTTCGTCAAGAACGCAATCCAAAGAAATCAAAAAATTGCATATATATATATATATATATATGTTAGAAGGAGAGGAAGAGTTAGAAACAGGAATGAAGGAAGTATCACAAAAATATCTCGGAATGGAGATGAAAAGTAAACGGAAAGAGTGCTTTGATGGAGACGGCAGGAAAGCAATTGAGATGAGAAAATTAGCAAGGCAAAAGATGCTGGAAAACCCAAATCATGAAACAATAATATCAAATGAAGTAGCAAGAAAGTAGTGAAAAGGCTATATAGTAGTAAGAAGCGAAAAGAGACGGATAAAGAAAGAAAATTCAAGAAAGATATGAGAATAATGAAATAAAAAAACTAATCAAGAAGCCAAAAAAAAGAAAGAACACTGTACAAAACAATCAAGGTACTTTAAAAGCAAGGATGGACAATTTAATATTTTCAAATTATAAACTCAAAGAGATTTACCATTAAACACCGAATTTGCTCCACACTTTTTTTTAAGTTCTTGACGTACGTTTGGCTAATCATATTAGCATCATCAGGAGATGATTTGATCTAATTCAAAGCTAAACTATGTTCTGTTTATATGAGAACTCTAATGCTAACCTACTACCTAGGAAACGTACTACCTGCCTAATGAATTTAATAATTTTATTTTAATAATTGAAAAAGTGGATTGAACGGTATAGGTCCTTTATCCCGGTTCATGATTATCTCACTTTTTTTATTTGAATGTTTTCATAAGCATCCAAAACCCTATTGTTATTTACACTTTTAACCAGTCTTAAATTACTAATGTCTATGCATAAAATTTTTTGGTAGAGGTGACTGGAGGTAAGGAGATAAAATATTAAATATAACGGACATTGGTTTTGAACTTCCCCCTCGATATCTAAAGAGACATGTTTTGGTCTTGAGCTAATTTTTATTGCTAAAAGAAATAATGAGGTAGCTACTACTATATATATATATATATATATATATATATATATATATATATATATATATATATATATATATATATAATGCCATTTTTTCCGGCTGAAAAATTAATAAACAAAATAAAATTCCTTGTCTCTTACTTTCGTTTGACAAAGGCAAAAATCTACTCTCCTGCGAAGTAAATTTTGTTTCGCCCCAGATATTAACTTCAAGCTTGAAGCGATTTTTTTATTTTAACTTTTGCTGGAGTTAAAAATAAAATTTGAAGCGGTAAAACGTAATAGGATATACCAGGTTGCAATGTTGCAGGTTCCGACAAAGAAACTATAATAATGTTATTAATATTATTCGAAATGTTTCTTTAAGGTTTTGAAGATGTTTTGTTCAAACTGAGTTCCTGTATAACAATTGCTGTAGCTTGAACACAAGGTAATATTATTATATTTGTTTGTTCCACGAGTCTACTTTAATGTTTATAGTTACATATGAATAGCGCAGAATTATGAATTTATTGCAAAATTAGTGGATATGGAAGCCAATGAATTGTTTGTTCAATTTTCAGCTTTTCAGAATAACATAATAATCACCATTGCTTGATATCCACCATTGCTTTATATTTTTTACAACAATAGTCGCTACATACCGGGTATTGCAAGGAAAGACCTGCATATGAATAACTTAAATAAAATCCTTAACGAGAATTACTCCTTTTATCCTATATACTCTTACTATGTATCTATACACTATTTATAAAAACGACCATAAAATAGCACTGGAGTGATGCTACTGTTGCTAGCATATGTATATTAAGTTATTATAAATCTGAATGTGAAATATAAAAATAAATCCTAATCCTCTAGTGATAATGTTACAACTAGATTGAGCTGACTGCACATTGAAAAATTGAAAATCAGTTACTCGCTAATTCGTTAAACTATTTATTAGAAAACGTAATGATGCATTTTTGTATAGATACAGATATATCAGAATATATCTAGTTTAAAAGGATTATACGAGGTTTGTTATTTATGTATTTGGAATTGGCAATAATGGAGTTGCTTGGCGCCATCTGACATATATATACATCGTAAAGCTTAACATTGTTGATTGACTGTGTAGGGCTGACAGAACGTTTTGTTATACGGACGCTGTTTGTGTTGTTTAGAGACTTGAAAATTTCATCTTAGTCCAAAAATTGAATTAACTCGTGAACATTTTTGTGCGATAATTTACTACGACTTTCTATCGAATCTTGGATCTATACGTATGAACCCAGAACGTAAACAGCAGTCGACTGTATGGATCTTTAAAAAAAAGCCAAACCCAACGAAACTTGTTCGCGCAAAAACCCCTTCGAAGAAAATTGTCGCCTGTTTTTTATGGTGATAAATGGGCATATGGCTACAGTGTCTCTAGAGAATCGTAGAACGGCCAATTTTGAATGGTACACAACCATTTGTTTACCAGAAGCATTTGAAGAAAACTACTGGTAAACTCTGGTAAATATGACACTTGTAGAGCGGTATCTGTTTGAGTTTTGCCATAAAATTGGGAAATAATTATTGCGGTGTGCAGTAGAGCGTTATCGTAATCCAAAATATATTATTTAGTCTCTAATACTTAATCAGTGATTATTCAGTACAAGATCCTTGGTTTATTATGATTATTGGTTGACCTTTAGGGTTGGTTGAGCTTTAACCACTTGTACACAATTTTTTATTTAGCGTCTTCACCGTATCACTTTCTTGACATTTTAATATATCAGCACAAGAAATTTTATTTTTTAGAGAAAATTTACTAACTCGAAGAGTTTTTCCACTAAACACCAAATCACTCTTTAAAACTTCTCGACACGCGTTTCGCTAAGCTAATCAGGAGATAATTTAATCAATTTCTAAAACTAAACTTTCTTCTATTTATAAGACAACCGCACCTAATGAAGCTTATAAAAATCATGAAGCGTGAAATTAACTTAAGCATTAGATTAATAAGTTGAAAAAGTTGACTGAAACAAATAGGTCCTTTATCCAGGTATATGATTGTCTTACTTTTTTCTATTTGAATGCTTTCATAAGCCCCAAAAGCCCTATTAGTTATACTTTTATTATGTTTTTAATTGCTATATATATATATATATATATATATATATATATATATATATATATATATATATATATATATATATATATATATATATATATATATATATATATATATTGTGTGTATTATGCTCGAGTGCATGTTGGGCAACACAAAGTTTCTTATTTCTCCCATATCTAATGTGGGCAATGTGTTCTTTATATCTGGTTATGGATTTTTAACTTGACCAATATACCTTCGATCATAATCCAGACAACTAATTTCGTAAACTCTTGACTTTTCATGTTAATCTACTTTATCCGTTAGATTACCGAGGACTTGTAGGATTTGTAGACAACCGAGTGCATGTTGGGCAACACAAAGTTTCTTATTTCTCCCATATCTAATGTGGGCAATGTGTTCTTTATATCTGGTTATGGATTTTTAACTTGACCAATATACCTTCGATCATAATCCAGACAACTAATTTCGTAAACTCTTGACTTTTCATGTTAATCTACTTTATCCGTTAGATTACCGAGGACTTGTAGGATTTGTAGACAACCTTAATGTCCACTTTTTTCAAAATCTTGTCTAGCCCTCGTATTAATTGCCCTCGCATCAAACGGTATTACCATTAATTTATTTTTGTTCTGTACTTTTGAAAAGTCGAAGATTCTTTCAATTATTTGTAAACTTATGTTATTCACTTCAGACACCCCACTAATTATTATTAATTCTGTTATAATTATCTGCTTTTAAAGAAAAATTGGTTAATCTATTTATCATAAAATGTAAGCTAGCCATCTTATTTAGGAAACTATGATTCGAATCATTAGGATTGTATCCCAAAGTGGTGGTGTTTTTTTCTAAAAATATCGAAATCTAACTTATTTGTATTGTTCTTGTTAAGAAAAGCATCAAAAAATTACAACCTATCATTGTTTTTGAGATCATAAATGAATGCTAATTACAAAAAAACTTAACAAGCGCAATGGATATTAAACTTCTGTCGGGCCAACTCAAAAAACAATTGTTTGTGTTGATGCATAAAGCGAGCGACTTTTTAAAAGTCATCTTTTTCATCATAGTAGTAATAAAGAAAAAAATCCCTTTAAAGTAATGTTGTGATACACAATCAAACTCAAAAATGTCATAAATCTAAAACAAACGGCGTCTCAATTCAAGAAGTCAAACAAAAGTAATTAAGCTGAAACGGAGAATAATTAAATGTCATTAAATATATTTTTAAAAATGAAATTTATTATCCATTTTATTAAAAAGAATATAATATTTTTCAGTAAAACCTAATATACCTTCCATTTTTTCCCTCAAAATCATTATATTTTTACAATTACCTCATTACATTTTTATCCCCAAAATTGTTATTCAAAAAAAGTAAAAATAAAAGAATAACATCAGAAGCTCCATTCAGTCCTTACCTGGGGAGAAAAGAAATTTATCTAGCACCAGAGTAAATTTTTATCTTTTTATGGAGAATGGCGCCAGCGCGAGGTAAAGACAAATGACTAATTTGTCATTTGGGTGAAGCTTAATAAAAACTTCCTAAATACTTACAGTGCGATGATCATTTGTTATATTCTACGTCTTTTTTTGTCCTTTTACAGTATTCTTGCCGTCGGGTTACATTTATTATTTTAATGTTTGTTTTTACGGGGCCTTTACTTGAATTTATACACCTCGTTTAAGACAGGTTCAAATTAAGTTACGGATTAGAAGGATTATATATAAGATTTTAAGATACCTTAAATCCGCGTTAAAAATCCTTTTCTTAACGGAGTTTATTTTCGACGAACTAATTATAAAAGATAAATTTGGCGGTAGGGCAATATAAATGAGAAATAAATCCTGTAAAAATATTTTTGTTTTTGTCTCGTTTCATGGTATGTTTCTAGAGACATTAAATTCGTATATTTTCGTTCGATGTCGGACATTAAAAACAAATTTCTGCCAACATTGTCAGATGGTCAATTAAAACATTTTAATTTCATTGGTACAGTTTCAAAATGGCCGATTTGACAGCACTGTCATACATAGGCAGATCTTTATCGATGTTTTACCTGTCAGTAATTTTAACTAAAATAGCTAAAAATTTGATGAGCGCGGAATACACATCACTCGTAAATGTGTGTTTATTAATAGTGGCGTTTTATCATAGACGCGACTTATATCGCCGATGTGGCCTACAATTAATATTGATTTGTATTATTAGTTGTATTTGCAATACATTTTTCTCATTAGTTGCATAGAAATTAGAAATATTATTCAAATAGTAAAGCATTTGAAGATTACCTCCTATAAATAAAGTGCATCCCAATAGGGACGATAGGATTTTGACAGCTAATGGCGGCTATATTTGATATCCAATTCTTGACATTTGCTGTGAATTATTTTCAGTAAGTTTTGCCATTTCACCATGAACAAGTTTTCGTTGTCACGGCGTTTGGAAATTGTCCAGACATTTTATCAAAATTAGTGAAGTTTTGTTGCTACTCAAAGAGCATTTTGTTCAAAACACGATCGTTATTCTGCTTTTTTATATCAAGCCATCCGCCGTATAATTGATAAGTTTAAACGTGAGTTTTTAGTCTTTATGACAAAAGCCAACGTCACGACTTCATAGTGACCGCAATGAAAAAACTAAAAAGTAAAAAGAAGAAAGAAAAGGAAGTAAAAGTGTTCAGAAGGATAATGTGTCTGTTCCGCGCCGTTCTTAAGGGTTTAGCTTATCCGAAATATATACCATATCCATACAAAATTGTATTGGCACAAGAACTTAAACCAACTGACCATCGATTACGTCAGGAGTTCATAGATTGGGCGTTGGAAGCAATGGAAAACGATCCGGATTTTCATCGCCAAATAATCTTCTCCGATCAGGCTCATTTGTGGTTAAACGGCTAAGAATTACTGTTTAGTGTGGATTATGGTACGAATGGTATTTTTTCAAAACCGTCGAAGGCCGGACACTGTAAATGTCACTATGAATGGTGAACGCTGTACCATATTATCCGATTTTGTCTTTCCGAAATTTGATGAAACTAATGCGGACAAACTATATTTTCAACAAGACGGCGCAACTTGCCTCACAGCAAGCATTTTGATGCACTTATTAAGCAATCAATTCGGAGAATCGGTAATTTTACGGAATGGCCCTTGCAACTGGCCACCAAGATCTTGTGATTTAACAACTTTAGAATATTTTATTTTGGGCTATTTTACATAACAGGTTTACACCTTCAAACCCAAGACTTTTGATGAACTTGAAACCAACATTCGATTAACCATAGTCGCCATACCACCCGATATGTATCAACCAGTGCAAGAACGATATTACATTTGAACGATATGTTGTTTAAATCATAAATGAGATAAGATACACCATCTAATAAAAAAATGAGCACCATTTTCAGCCGAATTTTCTGTGTTTTATTTCAAATTGAAATCATATCGCTCTTATTGAGAAACTCTTGACATAATGACAATGTGTATGTAGTAGTAGTAGTAGTAGAGTTGCATCTACAGAAAGAGCAAAAAAAAATTTAAGTTGGGAATAGAAAAACTAGAAAATCGATGGACATGCTTATAATATATAGGATGTAAGGAAAATAATTTTGTAAATTTAACTAACGATTCTTTACATAATTTTGAGGAGTAATTTGGGGAGTATGATATTATAATTTTATTTATTGTCTTTTATGCTAGTTTCTGTATATGAAATTTGATAAAACACTCTTTCACAAAGTCCTCTCATTTTTCAAATTCTTATCAAAAAACCTTTTATGCTGATAGAAACCTGTATGTTAAGTGAAAAATTAAGTTTCTGAGTTCAAGTTCAAGCTCTGAAACTGAGGCAGATACAAAAACTTTTTACTTACTTTTTGTAGAGAATAATATTCTGAATTAAAAAATGTATTAAGTTTAATTTTGACAGGACCGTACTAATTATTTTTTAAATCAATTAGAAGCAAAATCCAATAACTTCACCACTAGCTGCTTGTAAAACTTGATATTCTCTCAAATTAAGGCAACCGAAAGGCTGATATGTGTATTAATGTGGCCAGACGTTATTCTGTAGAATGTGCTTCCTGGCAACCTCCGAAGAAACGGTAGCACTTCGGTTTCTACAACCCCTGTCAGGTATCGATGAGCGGTCAATGTGCGTCGAATGCATATAAGACTGTTGCGTTATTCATAACTTATAGCACTCCATACCATTAATCCACGTTGTAGTGCCATGTGTCGAACAACAATATACCTCTCCTCTTCCCGTTCACCCTGACGACGACGACGTCACCCTGACGAACAATCGATCTTCCCGCGCAATTGTACGCAGTTGTGCACCAGACCCCGGAAGACGATTTGTGGTACCTTGTATAGATTTGGGTATTATATAGTACCCGTTATATGGGGGGTAAATACCCCCTTCTATTACCCTTAATAATGAGCTTTTCCTCGAATTTTCATTATATTATCTGTTTTCTTGGTGTTGCACCCTCTATACACAGTAGTATATACATATATATATACTATGTAAGTTCATTTAGTAAGTTTTTTACACAAAAAAAACTATATAACATCATGCAATATATTAAAGCAAAATTTATTATAAAAGTATTTGAATCCCTCTTCGCTACACTTTCAATAAACATTAAATGAAAGACTGTACTTGTAAGGGTTTTTAAAGTTTCAAAATGATACTCCTACGTTCCAAACTTTCGCAATTAGCGGTAGACGACACGATACATAGTTGGTTGTCAATCCCTTTTCAGGTATCAAAGTTAAAATAAGAAAAGGGTTTCTAGTTTGGTTCGTTCAATAAAATTACTGAATCGAAAATTTAAACTTTATAACACAATTAAAGTGTAGTTTGTACATTTTTTAAACTAAAATATAAAAACAATTTGACATGCTTTAAAATATAAAAATTAAAGTGAATTTTGTTGTAGATTGAATTTTCCTTAATAACAGTGAATGTTACTGTAATTAAAAAGGAATAGAACAATTTTTTACTTTGTTATCTATCACTTTTATTTTTAAACAAAATTTGTGTGACTATAGTTTTGTAAAACGATTTTACATTAATGTAAATCGTTTTACGAATCGAATGTAAAATCGTTTTACGAAACTATAGTCACACAAAATTTGTTTGTGACAAAAAAGTGATAGATAACAAAGTAAAAATTTGTTTTATTCCTTTTAAAAAAATGAACTATCACAAAGTATCGAACAAATCAATCAATAGTTACTGTAGTTCTATTGTATGATATCAATGATAATAGATAATCATTGCACGGGTAGTTTCATTCATTTGATTGTTATTTTTTCACCGGAACCATCAATTAGTTATCTAAACATCCCCAGTGATTTTCGAACTGGAGGGGCGGACTAGTTCAAAAGGAGGCCCAAAAAAGATTAACAAAATAGTAACTTTCATAACATGACATATAAAGAGTCCTCATTTAACCAGGCAACCAACGTTACTAGTGATTTATTTAAACTTAACAACTTTCATTTCTTTATATTATTTCTTTATATATTATATATATAAATATATATATATATATATATATATATATATATATATATATATATATATATATATATATATATATATAATATATATATATATATATATATATATATATATATATATATATATATATATATATATATATATATATATATATATAATAATTATAATCGTTTTTATTTGGTAGTGCATCAATACATAGAATAAGTACAGCATAAATAGCATAAGGCGGCGAAGTTTAGCAAATGCTACTCTTACACTCAACCGCCGAATGCTTTACATAATAAAGGTCTTAGAGTAGGAAAAACAAACAAAACAACGATCTAACCAAGTTACAATTCTAACAGAAAAAGAAAAAAAAACAATTTCTAAAGCGAAAGAAACGATCACGAAAAAGTATTCATTGCTGCAAAAATATTCCCTTCAACTGAAGCCCGAAGGAAGTGACACTCAAAGATTTCAATTTATTACTAACACTGTTGTGTAATTTAGGACTACGATAAGAAAAACTACGCTGGAAAAGCGAAGTCTTATGCCGGGGAACTGATAAAACTGAGACCTGCCTGATGTTCACACTGTGAATTTTACCACGAAAAACCAATTTGTCCCTCAAGTATGTCGGCTCAGAACATATTAGCTTATGCAGGAAAACGAGATAGTAGTATTTCATAAATAATTCAATATTTAGCCAAGCTAATTTTTTATACTTATGTGAGACATGATCAAACTTCCTAATACCGCAAATGAATCTGACTAGATTATTTTGTGCTATCTGTAACCTATGCTTAGTAAAACAATCTAAACTAAGATAATATACCATACTACAATAGCTGAAGATTGGCAAAATTAACACTTTTGTTTTTTTCTCAATTTAAAGTTATTTAGATACCGATTAGCATACAATGTTCTGATTTTAAGATAGACTTTCAATAGCATATTCTTTACATGGGTGGTAAACCTCAACCTTTCATCAATTGTAAGTCCCAATATATTTGCTTCTGAAGAAAACTGCAAATCATGTGAACCGATGTTAATCTTTAGTACATTTCTGATACGATTTCTAACATTATTGGAACAAAATAACACTTGATTTACTTTCATTTACTGAGTTCTGATCATTAAGTTGTGATCGGCGGAATATGCACAAAGACTGCGAATATAGGCATTCAATGTCGCAGCCGCCAGATCAGGTCTAAGTGGAGAAAAAGAATGAACAAGTTGGGTATCTCATATATATATATATATATATATATATATATATATATATATATATATATATATATATATATATATATATATATATATGTATGTATATATATATATATATATATATATATATATATATATATATATATATATATATATATATATATATATATATATATATATATATATATATAGGGGTACTCTAAAATGTTTCCAACCCAACACAGAAACAAGTTTTTTTGTCAAATTCAATTTTACTTCTCAACATAGTCTCCTTGTAATTCTGAATACTTGTCCCAGCTATGCTTCCATCTATTTAATCCGTCCAAACAATAGTTGACATCTTGTTCTGCAAAATGACCGTTTACCAATGTGATTGCCTCCTCATTCGATAAAAATCTATATCCTCCCAGTGATACGTTGAGCGTAAGAAAGAAAAAAATACCTCTGGAAGCCAGATCCAGTAAATACTGTGGGGAGTCAATCAATTCGAATTCCAATTCGTTAATTTTTGCCAAAGTGACAATTCTTACCACTGAAGTGTGAGACGGTGCGTTGTCTTGGTGGAACAAAACCTTCTTTTTCCTTTGACACTGCCATTTTTTCGCAATTTCGGCATTCAGTTTATCAAGTAATGATGCGTAGCATACCCCTGTTATTGCCTTTCCTTTTCAAGATAGTCGATTAACACAATTCCATGACTATCCCTAAAAATAGTCGTCATCACATACCCGGCGATGACACAGTCTTCTCCTTTTTCGAAGTCAATTTACCCATCGTAGTCCACTATTTCGACTGGGCCTTGGTTTCAGGAGTATAGTGGTTCATCCAAGTTTCATCTACAGCTATTGATCGGCATCAAAACTCTTACGATGGCTTATTTCGCGGAAATGTTCATTCGAATGCGTTTTTGGGAATGGGTGAGCAATTGCGGCACCCTACGCGCGGTTAGCTTTTTCAATCTTCCTAGTAGTGGTTGTTGTGTTTGGCCGTCCCGAACTTTCATCGTCAACCAAGTACCACCTTGGAATACGTTTACAAAACAGCATCCCTCTCGGCTTTAATTTGCGTAGGCGTATTTCAGTTTCAGATGCAAGAATTTAATGACGGCTCGATATTCGATTTTTACCATCTTTACATAAACACTATCCTCGACAGACATAAATTACTGTTAAACAACAAGTATCCAGACCCAACAGTTACCCAACATAGTACCCAGATAATATTGTTTTTATAACAGTTTGCCTTTCCAAAAGAAATTCCAAATGGACATCACGAAACTTAAAAAAATAGCCAACATACCTTATATTTTCGCGCCATTGCGAAACTTTACTGCTGCTTTACACGTCATTTCAAAAAAACATGTCTCGTAACTCGTTATGATCTGTTTCATGAATTTAAGGTTAAATTTGGGTCGTTCAAGCATATTTTCAACAACCTGCTTGCGGCGCGCCTCGGAAGAAGCTGTCTCGCGACACGTCTCATGTCCAAAATATGAATTAAAGGATATGAATCAAACCGTCCAGGTCCAGATTCTGAGTCATTTATCTTAAGCCTGGAGGATGATTTTCAATAAAAATATCCTTCACTTTTTCGACTTTATCATCAATCGAAGACATTGAATGCTTGATGGCATCTTTAAATGTTTGATACCGCTCCTTTACTCGTGTTTTCGATAAAGCCGATTTACCATAGCTTTTTATTAACATTTTCAATGATTCAGAATGACTCAACCCAGGAAATTTTTGCAGCAATACAAAATTTGAAGCAAATCCTTCTTCTGGCAGCGCACACTTGAGGTCAAATAACCTAAACAACAGCTGAAAACAAACCGATCAACAGATGGCACCAAAATTATAGGTAACAATTATACACACTGATATCAATTTGATACATTCAGAGTAGAGCATACATTCAGAGTCGTCAATCAGAGTAGAGCAAAAAGTGTTTTATCCATTTTTAGTAAGCTTTTGAAAAGCATTAGGTATTTATTGTACAGAATGTATGACTTTAATGGAATATAGCGTTAACGGAATTTTGGGAATCGTAAACTCTCAAATATTAAAAAACGCAAAACGTATGAGATCGTTCCTTCAAATTGTTTATTTTAACTGCTTCAAATTATTACAAGTCAATCATATTTGTGGTGTTCAGAGAAGACAGATAAATTTAGTAGTTCCCCTGGCATGTATCCATTTTTTAGAGAGATTTGTATTCGCATATTGTTCCAATGATATTAACAAAGATTAGAATAGTATGCTTCAATATTTATTGTGTCAAGATCCATATCTTTATATGAAAATATATTTGAAACAGTAAAATTAAAATTTTAGGGTTCGAGGCATATCAGCAACCAAGAAAGCTTTTAGCGACTGGACCTACAGCTTAACGTGGGTTTTGAATCACGGTCATCATCTAAGAACAACCCGGTCATCACTCCCCTAGATTAACGTTTAGATACACTGATACCAACTTGGTACATTCACCATCGGTTTAGCAAAAAATTTGTCATCCATTTTAAGTAAGCTTTTGAAAAGTTTTAGGTAATTATTGTTCAGAATGTACGTTTTTAATGGAATATTTTTTAAATTTGAGAATTATTATATGGTTTATTAAATGGAACATTTCTTGCATGAACGGAATTTTAGGAATCGTAAACTTTCGAATATTAAAAGGCATAATACGTACGAGATCGGTCCTTTAAATTGTTTATTTTGACTGATTCAAATTATTACAAATCAATCATATTTGCCATGCTCAGAGAAGATAAATGAATCTAGTGTAGTAAGAAAGGTTCGCATAGAAGGTTCGTTAGTAAGAAAGTAATTCGCATATTGTTCTAATGATATTACCAAAGATTGGAATAGTATCGCTCGATATTTGTGTACAAAATCCATATCATTATATGAAAATATACTTCAAACAGAAAAAGTATAGTACAGCAACTAAGAAGGCTATTTAGCGACTTGACCTACAGTTTAAAGTGGGTTTCAAACTACAGTCATCATCTACCGAAAACCCGGTCATCACTCCCCTAGATTAAGAATTAGATAAACTGATAGCAACTTAGCAAGTTAGATACCAAGTTAGCTTGGTTCATCCATTTTATGTAAGGTTATAAAAAGTTTTAGGTATTTATTGTACAGAATGTATGTTTTTAATGGCTTATTTTCAAATTCGAGAAATATTACATGGTTTACTAAATTGAGCATTTCTTGCGTGAACGGAATTTGGGGAATCGTAAAATCTCTCGTGCGAGATTGGTTATTCAAATTGCGGTGTTCGGTTTGTTTGCGGTGTTCAGAAAAGACAGATGAATCTAGTGGTTCCCTTGGCATGCGTCCATTTTTAACAGAGATTTGTATTCGCATATTATTCTTGTGATATTAACAAACATTGGAATAGAATCGTTCTATATTTATTGTGTACTAGATCTATATCATTATATGAAAATATATTTGAAACAGTAAAAGTGAAGTTCTAGGCTTAAAGGCGCATCAGCAACTAAGAAGGCTATTTAGAGACTGGGCCTACAGCTTAACGTGGGTTTCAAACCCACGGTCATCATCTACCGAGAACCCGGTCATCACTCCCCTAAATTAACAATTAGATACAATGATATTAGCTTGGTACATTCACCATCAAAGTAGAGCAAAAAGTTTTTCATCCATTTTAAATAAGCTTTTGAAAAGTTTTAGCTTTTTATTGTACAAAATGTATGTATTTAAGAGAAGTTTTAGCGTTAGAGATGCATCAGCAACTAAGAAAACTATTTAGCGACTGAACCTATAGCTTAACGTGGGTTTCGAAACATGGTTATCTGCTACCGAAAACCCGGTTATCACTCCCCTTGGGCTGTCAACCTTTGGTTTTGTGTAGAACCCGTAAGTCTCTTTCAAAAACCCTGACGACTAGCGAATGACCAACGTAGAAAATCTCTGACAAGACGTCCGGCCTTAACAAGCCTCGAACTGGCGTGACTGAGAGGTGATTCCTTGTCAGTTTTTATACCTCTGCCTAGAAATAATAACAAACATTTGGAGAAAGTTTGCACCAAGTACGGGTATCAGTTCGCCGCTATAAACACCACAGCTAACGTGGCTCCATTTGAAAAGGCGTGTCCAACCAACGCAACCAACTATAAAAATTAATTAAATCTTTAAAAAATGTACCTGCTACCAATTCATTTAAATATGAAATATTGACGTCAAAAGGACATTTTAAATTACTACAGAGTAAGGGGATTGAGAAAAAATTGTTCAGTGAAGAGATAAACATTTAATCCCACCAAGCATCTAAATAAAACGAGAACACGGAAAAAGTAAAAAGTTCATTTCGATTTCACAGTCAGAAAAATAACATCGCTCCGGCAAGAGGATTACTGGCTTATCGATTGTTTCCGAGCACCTATTTTTTTATATGCGAAAAAGTCCAAGAACGTTTTGAAATAAAACGTTTCTAATTAAAAACTTCGCAGTGGGAAACCAAATTTACAGCAGGAAATTTCGCATTTAATCAATTCATATTATTAAAATAAATATCTCCCTTGTCGAAAATGTAACGCAAAATACTCGGGCCCCAGAAATATATATTTTATATTAAAATCATTTTGAGGTTGTTCAAAATAATATTTTGACATAATTAACGACTGTTTGCATAATGCATACATTTTTAAGAAGTACAAAAAGTAAGGGGAAAAAATAAGCCTGAAGGTAGGCCTGAAGCAAACTAATTGAAACAGAAAAATTTTCAATCAAACTCCACATGGGTGGCCTGTTCATCCCTCAATCGCCACCAGAACGTCAACGGTATCGGCCGAGACAGGTTGCCAACCATATAGGTTTTAAGTGCCACCCAACGGTGAGAGTTCAACCAAAAACTCGATCGCAGAAGACACTGTTGACATTCTGGTGGCAGAGAAATAAACCGACAGGGCACTCAGAGAGTATAAATGAAAATTTCACTGATTTAAATAGTTTCCTCCACGATCTTAACTGAATATCACATAAAATAAAAGGAATAACCAAAGAAAATAAGATATTCTCTGTACACAAATTTTAACCAGACATTTTATTGACTCATTCGAGTACTGGATACAGAGTCAGTAAGATGGAAAACGTTTGTGGCTAATAGAGTGAGTGAAATTCAAACGTTTATCCAAACCAAAACCGAGGAAAAGTGAAGTGTTATCGTTAAATCATATATTAATGGATGCTGTTATTTGTGTCAGGGGTAAATTAAAACATTCTGAGATACCAAACGACAATATCCAATAATTTTGCCAACGGGTCAAATATTGACTAGACATATTCTGATATATTCCAACACTCTTATATCCCATTCGAGAGATAAATTGGCCTATATTTGATTGCAATGCTTGTAAAGATTATTAGAAAATGCATTATTTGCTTTGGAAGTAGTCTCAGAGAAAGCAAATATCTATGGGCGACTTACCTGATGTTCAAGTAAACACTTTGTGTTTCAGAACATATGGGGTATCATTTTATTTAAAGGATAGAAGGGGCCGGAATGCAAAAATAACAAACTGTTATATGTGTTTATTTATCTGCATAGCGACGAAAGCTATATATATCGAGCTTGTATCGGACTTGTTAACGGAGTGTTTTTTGTTGCATTCAACCGTTTCACTAGTCGAAAAGGTAAATCAGCTAATATATATTCAGATAACGTTCTAAATTTTGTTGGAGCCAATAATGAACTTTCTCAAATATATAATTTTTTTAGAGACAAAGGATGGTATGAAAGGTATTAAAAGGCATTTTATACCTCGATGATTACCTAACTTTGGGGGTTTATAGGAAGCGGGTATAAAGAATACAAAACACATATTATCTGTAATAGACCTTTAACATTAAAATTGACATTAATTAACATTAAAACACATATTATCTGTAATAGATCTTTAACATTTGAGGAAATCGGCACTTTTTTAATTCAGATTAAACGTATGTTGAACTCTCGACTTCTTTGTCCAATAACGCATAATTCAAATGATTTATCGGCGTTAACACGACCTGATTTTTTGATTGGTCGTTCCTCATTTCCAGAATTTCAACTTACTGATATTCATGAAACTCGAATTATAAGATGGCAACTTATTCAAGCGATGATTCAACATTATTGAACTAGATAGCAAAAGGAATACCTACTTGAACCTCAAGTGCGAACCAAATGGCGTCAATACTACTAAAATACCTGAAAAATTAGAACTATAGCATTAAACAAGAACGACAAGGTTTGTAAATGTAAATAGTAATTAGGACGAACTGTCGAACTGCACTCAGGCAAGGATGGTGCAGTACAATTGGCACACGCGTATTGACAATAAAGGTGCACTGATTACGCGGTTGGCTCTTGATGAAACATAAAACACTTAAAACACTTGACATTTGTTTTAGAATATATTCGAGATATTCTCTGACATGCTTTGGCCTCGCGATCATTCTTAAAGAGAGTTTTGAAAAAATACCAAGTGTTTTATCGTTATCATTATAAAGGTGAAGCCTCAATCTATCTATTAGAAATTGTATCTATCTATTAAGAATCATAAAGTATACATTAATTAAATATACCATAAAATGTAGTAAAGAATTATTTATTAAAAATTTCAAAATAAACACAATATCAATAAGAAATAAAATTTTTTTTAAGATTGGTTGAGGATGGTGGAGTTTTAACAATTTGTAAATATGGGGTTCCAATTTCGTTAACATCAGTCGCAAATCGCCACGCTTAGCGATGTGCAGTCTGTCCCATTTCTTAGACAGTAAATTAGCTACTACACTGAATCCAATCTCAGCCAAATACGATGAAGAATATGTAATTAAAAATTTCTGTACTATTGCCCACAATCCAGGAAAGAGGGCTGATATTGATTTTTAAAACTAGAACTCTTAGTATCCATATCTAAATTTTACTTTTAGTTCTTCGTTAGTTGTGAGTTCTACGAGTTCCTCTGTTACATTTGATGATTTTGCTGTATTTGCGATAGGATCTAAAGCCCAAGTCGGTACATTCATATTTAAAATATCCTGCAATCGCTCCGTAAAATCACCATGAAAAACGTCCAAGTGTTGGCAGTAAGTAAGTAAATCTTCCTGTTTTACAGAGACTGCTGATGATGTGGGAAAGTAGCTGTATTCACCTCTACTTAGATTTCGTTTGAACTCAAGAAGTTTTTCCACAAAAGCAGGTATGACTTTTTTGTTTTAATTAAATTCAACTCATCACTTGTAATTGTAAATTGATTTCAATAAATATCTTAAACAGGTCTGTCATACAAGCGAGGTCATTTATGGATATAATCAAGTTTTTGTGCAGTTTTTCGTCTCTGTTTTCAATGAAATAAAGTAGTGAGTCAAATAGTCAAATGATTGAAAAAGGGATTTAAACAAATACCTGTTGAAAGCCAACAAACTATAATCTTCATAATTTTCAATTCAAAGTTGTCCGAATAATCTGTCATTCAATGATTAGCTTCTAATATTATTGACTGCTTTAATAACGTAATGGAGCGGCGTATGCAGGCGTTTACTCAAAGTTTTTGCAACCAAATGCTGACGATGAATAACACAATTTACAGCGAGTAAATTTGATACTCCTTGTTTCAAATGCGCTCATAATGTGCTCATATGCGCGTCATAAGTGTTTCATAACCCTTATGATGCCCCGTCATTGCTGGAGCACCATCAAACTATAATCAAACTAGCCTCTGACAAAATATTACTAATAGAAATTTCTTTCTCTTCAAAAAATTTGTTCATGGTATTAAATATCAATTTTTCCTTTGTATTGGTTTCCAAATTGGTTTTTAGCAAATAATAGCTCTTGACAATTTTTTTCTTCATCGAGTTGAATGTAAGTCTTTAAGTAATCGCATAATGATATTTTAACGCCTTTAACCATTTCGTCTATTCTTCTTTACACTGAATTATTACTCAGAGAATTTTTTCTGATGATATCTGACGGTGTCTTATGATGAACGACAAGAACAGTTTATAATTCCTCTTTGACTGCCGACAAAATTAATTCCTCGCCAAATGTGTATTGTTTTCCTGCTTTAGCAATTAACAATTAAATATTATATGAAGCTCGAAGTCAATTATCTTCTTGTTTAGAAGACAAAGCAAAAAGGGTCGATATAGTTTGCTGTTTTTAATATTCCTTTTTCAGTCCTTAAATAAAATAAATATTTTCCCTTTTTAACAGAATGCATTTTATCCAAATGCTCTTGTACCCTAGAAGGTTTCATGGCTTCATTTGAAAAAACTTTTTGGCAAATTAAACACATATACAATGATTGCTACATAGGAGAGTGCGTAAACCAATATTTTAATTACCCAGTACCGTATAGCATTATTTCTTTGATTCGAACATTTTGAAATACAAAATTTGCCACCATTTCAATAAATTCACTTTTCAGTAGATTTATAGATCGTTATAAAAATAAAGGCTATAATGACTTATAATTCCCTAATCACTAATCACTCACGAATATGGATTATTGACGAAGCACACAAAAATAATAAGACATTTCTAGAGCTACCAAAAAAATCGATCATTTATACAGACACACCTGAAAAAGAGGCAGTCAGGCAAGAATAGAAGAGAAAGAAAAACGGTTGTAGGCTAAGCAGGTAAAGAAAAATCTGACTGAACCAAAAGAAGAAATAAAGAAAAAGGAAAACACAAAGCAAAGAAAAGGACATCACCACCGTCATCGGATGAAGAATAATATTTCTGTCTGATTTGTGTAGGCGCAATTTCTGAAAGTAGGACTGGCGAAGAATTGATCAAATGCCAAGAAAAATGCGAGCCCTGGTCCCACTTAAAGTGCGCAAGTGGTAGTCGCCATTATATTTGTCATAACTGTGATTAGTCTGACTAGATCTCAATATCTTACTTTTCAGTTTTTAGAACCAAGAATCAACCTTAGATTGTTTTCTTCTGTTTTTTGAAGTTGTATGTTGATACTTACACAAATGTTAGCGTAATATATAATTAAAAGTATCAGTTAACTTTTTTGACTGATTGTAATATGAAGACTGTTATACTAACTATATAGATGCTACAGTGCCTTATTAGTTATAAACGATTAAAATGTTCCCAGATTTTATTAATTTTGTTACGTAAATAATAAATTTTTCCTGAAGAAGATTATGTTGTATTATGTTAGATATTGCTTGCAATAAAAGTGATTTTAGACCATTTTGGTATATTTTTGAACAGGTCACTACCAATCCCAAACACTGTCACAACCGCTTGTGGGGTGTGGTCGGTTGTGACATTTTTTCCATTTTTTCTAATTTTCTCCTGAGTTAACCATTGTACTGAGGGACAAAATTTTAGTGTTTATACGTAGATAAATATAAACTTTACTATAAAAAATACCTTTCTTCCAGCTAACTGGCATACTAACAACATTATGGGCGATCAAATGAAAATTGTGACAATCGTATCCAGTCTACCCTATATAGCAAATGAGAACTGGCAGCGTCGAAAAATATAGTAATATTGATAGCCATTATTAACTACGGCACCTTCGGTTAGTTTTTAGATAAGATTCTTCTAATAAAGCATCTTTACAGCCCACAAGTGAAATTTGTTACGATTCAAAATATGGGTTGAACCACTAAAAGATACTTTTAGCAATGCAAGACTAAGAAATAAGGAAACAACATCATTTATAAACGAGATAAATATTTAATCTAACTAACTAATCTTCTAAATAAAACAGGAATTTGCAAAAAGTAGATAAATCCATTTCGATTTCAGAGTTAAAAAAACAATATCGCCCCACTAAGAGGATTATTGGCTTATCGATTGTTTCCGGATGCCTTTTTTTATTTTCCGAAAACTTCAAGACCGCTTTCCAATAAAACGTTTCTAATTAAAAACTTCTGAGCAGGAGACCGAATTCCTGGCAGGAGATTTCGCGTTCGCCATGATTAAAAAACCACCACCCATTGTTTTGACCGGGCAATTAACGTCAAGCCAAAATTACATTTAGAGAGGCGACGTTACGAAAGACGTGGAAGGATAAAGTCAATAATATAAAAAAATATTTTTGGGTTATTAGGGCCAATTTTAGCTGGAGAGACGAGACGACAGTAATTAGTTATCGGTCTCGTTATATTTTTCATCAAAAAGATTACGGCCTCTTAGTTTTAAAAAAATAACCAGACGAAATGTCTAACTTAAACCAGATTCTAAAGTAAAAGGAAATCAAAACATGATAAATTAGTTTTTATCGTAACACAGAAATATACATTTTTAATACGGCTTTACGGAATTTTCATTTTATTCTAAAAATTACGCGATTATGAGAACGCAAAACAGTTTGTATTAACATTTTTGACGAAGCAAAGTTAATTACAATTATAAATATTCAATGCACCATTTGAAAGCACAAAAAACATCTTTTTAATGGGGAAAAAAATCGGTAAACATAGGTAAATCATGGCCCAAAACTATGCTGGTGTAACAAAAATTTTTGTCTTTTTGAGGTACTTTGTTATTCACTTCCTGACATATGCCTCATATACGACGGTTAACGGTAGTGTGGGATACTGTTAATTCTCCTGAAAGGTTATTAGTTCTTGTTATAGCATCTGCAACCACATCTTCGCCTAAAACGGCGTCATCGAGTGACCGTTGACGATCTGATCTTCCCCTATCTTCAAGACCCATGAACCAGAGCCGAACCGTGCGGATTCATATGGTACTTTCCCCCGCCACTTTGCAAATCTCGCGAACGGCGTTAATTGCTTTGAAACTGTTTTAAAAATAATGTCTTAATTTTGCAGCTTTTGTTACTCATTTTGACATTTATATTAAAAACCGCCGACTGAATATTTTCGTAGTGAAATCATTTTAATACTGAAGGAAGAATGTTTATTTGTCGGAGCAAAAAGTTGAAATCGAATTACCCCTCAGAGAAGTGAAGTATAATATTTTATTTAGAAACAAATAAAAAACGCAAATAATTTTGTTACATTCTAATAATCCAAATATTACAGATACAAGCAGCTCTTCAAAATTAATACTTTTAATTAGGTTTCTTAGTTGTACTAGTGAACAAAAAGTAACATCCATTATAGGTTTTTAAATCAATATTTAAACAAACTATGGCATATCTTGAATCTTAAATACAAAAACTGCTAAACCGTGGTGTAACCATATGAGATGATTCTGAACGTGACGCAGTAAATGGGATAAAATGATTTTTATCAAGTTCTGATCTATTTTTTGAATGCTACGAAGGCAAACAGTGCATGACGTAATTACAGGTAATTATATGAATTTGAAAAGGGACGAAGTATTGTTATGAAAGAAGCTGGTTTAATATTTCCCGAAATAGCACGCTGATTAGACATTGCTGTTTCTACCGTTATGACGAAATAGATGAGATGGTGGGAAAATAAGAATTATGCACGAGCACGAGGTTCTAATTCGCCTAAAAATATCCAACATAATAAAAGGTATCTTAGGCTACTTGCTATACGAAATTGACATGAAAGTAGCTGGTAATTGCATGGTTCTTCTGTTGCAAGTACAGATAGAACTGTTTCAAGGATGACAGTAAATCGATATTTACTTACGGTGTACCACAAGTCAAACCACTTAGAATGATGGCCAAGCTACTGTTGAACAGGATCAGGAATGGGACTATAATTTCTATAATCTAGATTATGTGTAGGGAGTCATGATGGACGTAGAAGTATCAGTAATTTTTGTGGTGAAAGAACATACACACTATCAGTACAAGAATTATTGTAAGGAGTGCTATATGTACAGAAAGTAGGTCAACTCTAATAATCATGATATAAAGATAACCAAAATATTACCGCCCGATGTTAGGTCATTTCTGCAAGTTCATACAAATAGCATCTTCCAGTAAGTTAACTCCAGACTGTATACACCTCGTTAAACAATATGATTTTCACAAAAATCTGCGTCTGCGATAGCATCTGTCCAGCTCTTGATCGATTGCCATAGCCATTGGCAACTTGAAGCTTGTTTACCACGCGCTTCGGATATCTGCCCACAAGAAAACATATAATGACCGTAGCCAATATCTTCCTGTGGGGCTATAGCCCGTTAGTAAGCCTTGACTTCCTTCAACTTTCACCTAAAACCGGATCAATTTCCCTCAACCCTCCTCCAGTTTTTGAGGTGCAGTAGTTCCTCATCATTAATTATTATATTATCCTGTCATCGTATATTTGGTCTACCTCTTTTTCTGTTACCCTCTATTCGCCCAACAATCATTTCCCTTGGCATTCGGTTTCCAGATATTCCCGCTATGTTTTCCGCCCATCTGAGTCTCTAAACCCACACATAGTTTACAATATTCAGATCGTTGTACTATTTGCTTGAATTCAAAGCTACACCTGATCTTCCAAATTCCATTGTCATTCATAACATCAAAATTCTTCTAAGTAGATTCAAATTCAGTCAGTCAAATTCTTCTGATTCTTGGTTCCCAGATGCGTAAATTCCATCATAACTTCAATATTGTCATCGCCGATTATCCAGTTCTGTTCCCTTCTTGGGTTATATTTTTTAGGTTTTTCTCACCTTTACTTTATCTACATTTAGTTCTTGACCGGCACTTTTGGTTTTCACCATTATTTGATCATATGTCTCTTTTAATAATTTTTTCGATCGTGTTATTTAAGTTTTATTACATTTAGGTTATCTGCATGTACCACGATCTCTTTTTCTTTATTTATTATTTATCCATTTAGGTCTATATCTGTTTCGCTGATTACATTATTCAATACTATATTAAAGAAAACTGGTGCCAATCCATCCCCTTGTCGCAAACCTTCTCCGATGAAAGATTTTACCGTGGAGTATTGTTGAAATTTTGCTGCTGCCTTGGAATTAAGCATTATCATTCAGGTTAGTTTAATAAGCTTAGTTGATATTTCCATATCCTTCATGGCGTCGTATTCTACTGTTCTTTTACGCGGTCATACGTATACCTGAAATTTATGAACATCTGGAATAAAGGAGTATTAAATTCGGTTGTGTTCTCCATTATTTGATGAACAATGAACAATTAATCTATTAAACTTGAAGAGATTTACCATTAAACACCAAAACACTTTTTTTTAACTGCTCGACGCACGTTTCGCAAACCATGTTAGCATCATCAGGAGATGATTTAATCTGAATATTAAATCATCAGAATCAGTTCAAAAAAGTGTTTTGGTGTTTAATGGTAAATCTCTTCAAGTTTAGTGTTTCACACCAAAGGTTCCAATAGAAGAATTGAATTCATCTATTGTTAGCGGTCCCTTTCTAAATTCTACCTGACATTCACTCATACCTCCTTCGATACAAGGTAATATCCTCTGCCTTTCTATGTTTGATAGAACTTTATAAGTTTTGCGAAGCAGTTAGATGTCACGATAGTTATCGTATTTCAGTTTATCTTTTTTCTTATGAATCGGGCATATTACCACCTGCTGCCACTCTGCAGGCATCTGCTCATTAATCCAGATGTTAACTATTAATTGAGGAATGATTTGAGATAATTATTTGCCTCCAAGCTTCAATAGTTCTGACGATATGTCATCTATACTAAGAACTTTATTATTTTCAAGTTTCATATAACATCCTTTCATCTCCTGCAACGATGGTGCTTCTATCAATGGCTGAGATACATTCATAAATTGAGGCCTGTCATTATGACCTTCACTGGTGATATAAACACACAAAATAATAATACACAAAATAATACATATTCAAATTCATATTACAAAAAGCGACAATACCATTTAGCTTTAGACATAATGATACATCACGAAATATAAGACACCGAATTATATTGGAAAACAAAAAAATGTACTATGCAAAACACTATGAAAAATCAATTTTATTGGATTCATTATGTAATTTGTGTGTACCGTCGCGGCAGTACACAAAAATTACATAACCGCACAAAACAATACGGAACACATTGACTGTCGATAAAAAACTATTGTACAGATTGTATTCTATTTATATTTCAATCATTAAAAGAGGATAAGAATCACTTTTATGGAAAACACTATAAAGTATAAAATCCGTAAAAAATTGTAGTGAATCAACTACATCGATACAAGAAGGAAAATTATAGGGTACAAATGTTGATCAAACCTTTCTGAGGCTTCCGCTTCTAGTCGGAGTAACTGAATGAAGTAAGAATTGTTTCCTTTTCAGTATTACTTGAGCAAAGATTCAGAAAATTTATGTATGAATGTACTTACAAAAAAGTTACCGAGGAACTAATGGAACAAAAAGTAAAACTGTAATATAGTGCGATGATGACGATTGATCGATGATGGCGAAAAATGACAATGATTGGTCCGAGAAAAGACTCATAAAATGGCTTCAATCACCAGATCTCTTTCCGCTTGACTAGCATTTCGGGTATATCAACATGGCCGGGCATTTTAAAGCTATAAAAGAACTCCAAACAAAACCAAAATATATTCATAAAGTTGAAACCGTGTGAAAGTTTCTTTCGAGAGGACATTCATTAGTTGACTTATAGATTTACGGTCTTCAACGATATTAAGAATTGTGTTAAATAATATAAATGTGTTTAATTCTGAATGTTACATCAAACAAGCACAAAATTAATGTATTCACCTATTTCAAACAGAGTCATAAAGCCGTTTACTAAATTGGCACTAAACCATAAAATTGCAAATGGGAAAAAATAATAATTAATATTTTAATTAATTATAAACCATGATCAAGTTTGTTTTTAAATCCCTAAATATTTGAAATTATAAACACAGAAAAAAAATATTTTTAACCCTAAATTTTCCCAAAATCCTTTAATTTCGAACCATTGGGACGTTTGCGCACAGTTTGAAAATTCGTTCCACCCCTGCCCACACCATTTACTTTGAGCTGATTGCTCCATACACTCCATTTGCTAATTAATTTTTATCCCCTTTTAAATTATGCAAGTACAACCTACGTCGTTTACAGCACTTTATATAACTTGCGTGCTAAATGGAATTTAAAACAGCTTTGTTGGATTGACAGCTTCCGCATTTAAATATTTATTTACTTACTCTAGAATTCTGGATTAAATCAAAAGTAGTAATATCAAATAGTAGTATTAAGCCAAAATTAATGTTGGTTTAATTTGACTTGCAATATTTCAGCTTTGAGAAATTAGTAACACATCGATTACTATTACCAGACCTAAGGTTTGTTGATCAAGTTAGCAGTCTACCCATTGTAAAAACTAATAAAGCTTTAACTACTATGATTAAAATGGGTTCAAAATGGATGGTGATAGGGTCTCTGAATCAGTCTAGGGTACCGACCTATGAATTGTAATAAAATTCTGAGCAAAGTCAGTCGGCAGTCTAATAAATAGGCATATAATAATTAACTGTATTTATAAATACAGATAAGTACGACTAGACGAACTGTGTCTCGTTCGATTACTAGAAAGAAAAATTAATCTACATCTTAAGACCGGTTTTGTTCAATAAGAACTCATCAGTTTAGCTCGGATGTCTTTCTCTCGAAGTAATCAACCGATTTTTCATCCTGGTTTTGGGTTAGCTTTTGCAGCTCTCACCCCTCTGAAATTAACTGCCCGAAACGGGTCCGGACTTTTCACTTTTGTGCGGGTGTATCTCCACTCCTGGAAGTGTCGAACTTTTCCTTGAAAGGTAGAGTTCGACGATCTTGAAATTGGATTTGCTCGAAATCCAGAGAAACTTCGTGGAGGTTAACTAGAAAAAGAAAGACTTTTGTCTTCATCGGAAAATTGACGAGTCCACGTCCAAAAACCGGGCCGACGGTCCTCCATTTGAAGACGGGATGCAAGAATTTATGATGGCGGTCCTTAATAGGTCTTACCCAAGCGGAAAAAAACCCGAGAAATTCGGGTCCCATGGGCTTGCGCCCTAGAATGGGGGGACGAAAGGGGGAATTAGTTTTTAAGCTCTCCAAGGAAAGTTTGGAGAGCAGTGGACATCTGAGCCTGGATCTGGCTCACCAGTTGTCCTGTTAGTTGCTCCATATGCTCGAAGAAGGGATTTTTTGTTTGTGGAGTGGACTGGTTGACAGGAACCGTGTTCCGCTGAAATCACCACACGAAGATTGGTGGGGGTGCTACTTTATTTTTTGATGATCCTAAAAAGGCCCTGTTGGTTCTATTTTTAGTTGAATTCCTCGCTGCCTTGTTGTTGTTGGGCCTTGCCGGGCAACCTTGGAAGCTCGCGGTATGTGAGCCTACGCAGTTGCTCCACGTCGCTGGACTTTCCTTATATTTCTTGCATTCTCTGGATGGATGCAGCTCGGAGCACTTTACGCAGATAGGGCCCGCGTGGCATTTCTTGGCCGAATGACCGAATTGTTGGCAGTTAAAACACTGCATAACTCGATCATTCGACCTCTGTTCTTGGATCTTAATTTCTTGACTGAATAATGACTTCAGGTTGTATATTTCCCTCTCCTCCTTGGGAATAGTGACTTGTATTATTGCCATCGGGACACCTTTGCTAGTCTTCCGCCTTTCGACATGGATCGGATGAAGACCCATGTCGATCAACTCTTGCTTCACTGCTGCTGCTGGTATAGCTTCTACTACACCCCTGATGATCACACGTAAGTTGCGCTCATCAGGAGTGCAGAAAGAATTATAGTGGTAGTCCCTTTCATCGAGGAGCCTGGTGAGGGATCTGTAATCATCAGCTGTCGGAGGTCTCACTATGATCCCGTTTGGCTTCGTTGTTGAAGTTCCTAGATGAATGCTTTTCTACTTGCATATCCGGAGAATTTGCAGGTATGACGCCTTCCCTCTCAGAACAACGGACGGTACTTTGGTGCTTTTGAGGACCTCCGTTTTATCTTGCCTCCGACGCCTGACTCGGTAGCGCTGGTTTTTTGAAGACTGGTGTTTGAGAAGAGCTTTCAGTAGCCGCTTTCTTCAGGGGAGGAAAGTCCTCTTTGTTCGTCTTCACCACTCTCTTTGTCTGCTTCTTCTTATTCCTCCGTCGGCTGATGTGGTCAGATTCCGACGCTGAAGTCCATTCTGCTCCGGATGATCCTCTTCCGTGGGTTGATTTATTTTCTTTTCACGGCCATCAGCTTTGATAAAAAGCCTCTGGCTTTTGGTTTTCCTGAACTGATTTTCCCCTTAGCTTTTCGATTTCCTTGAGAAGCTCTTCGTTCTTCTCCGTTAACTATTGGTTCTCACTTCTGAGCTCGTATAATTCGGTATATGAGAGCTTGTTAATTTCCTGAGTGAACCTCATTTAATCTTCCAATTCAGTAATACGTTTCTCTTTGTGCGCCAGCGAGCTCTGGAGCGCATCGAAGGCGTCTTTGGTAATGGTGAACCTCTTGGAGTTTGTCAACTACTCTAAGTACGAACATGAGAGGGGACGATGTGCACTCTCCGACCCAGTCGCCTTTAATCCAAAAATCGGATAACATAAGTGAACATTATACAGTGGCGCCACCTAGTGGTCCGAGTGCTACCAGCGTATTCCAACTTCCAACTTACGATAGGTCACCCTTACGAGCTAAACTTAAAATAAAAAAGAATCAAAGTTCTGACTACATGATCGTACTAATTATCAATATATAATAATTAACTGTATTTATAAATACGTCAGACTACTAGGAGGAAAAATTAATCCATATCTTAAGACCGATTTCACTCTTTAAGAACCCATCAGTTAAGCTCGAATGTCTTTCTTTCGAAGTAATCAAACAAGACCCAGTCGTCTTTAATTTCGAAAATCGAACATTATACAGTAACACCACCAGTCGGTGCTAGTAGCACTCCGACCACTAGGTGACATTACTGTATAACCTTCACCTACGCTATCCGACTTTCCAGATTAAAGATGACTGGTTCTGGTTCGATTACTTCAATTGTCTAGTTCATATTTCTACTACTAGTTCAATTCGAGCTGTTTAGTAGTTTCAAAACGGGCTGATGGCAAACACTGCGGGGTTCACCTTCACGACGTAGGCTTTTCAAGTGCTCCAACGCTCACTAGAAGATAAAGAGAAGCGCATCCATGACCTGGAAAACCAGATATGCTTCTTACAAAAGATGGTAACCCTTTCTTCTGCAGAACTCAACGAGTTACGCAATGATAATATGGAATTAAGTGAGAATTTAGACAAGACTTATTTATATAAAGATAGTTAATTGATTATATATTGATAATTAGTACGATTAAGTAGACAAAACTTCTCTTTTATTAAAAAGGCATCAAAAAATTCTACCTCCACGTCCTCGTGGCATACCTTGTGCCCTGTAGTACGTAATATTGCAACAAAATATTGACAGGAGATATATGTATATATATATATATATATATATATATATATATATATATATATATATATATATATATATATATATATATATATATACTTACGTACGTACATACAAAGTACAAGGAGTCGTGTCAACAGTACACAGTTTCTATACCATGGATCGCACAAGTCAGAGCTGATCTGGAAAAGGCACAAATGGGTCCGACAAAGATTGAGGATACGTCATGAGGAAGATATACGATTGAGGAAGAACGTACAGACAAAAAATACATATATGGAACGTTGCATCGGAGAGCGAAGTTTCGAGGAGATCAGGAACAAAGTGAACGGAGGAGTGAAAGAGAATCCACGGAGAAAGGATGAGAGAGGTGTGGAGGACCTGAAAGTGTGACCTTGGCGAAACGTCTACACGTTCCCAACAAACGGGGCACAAACGATCGGATGTACCCCCGGACTAATAATCCAGCGTATTCTTCCATCCGCTGTTACATCTAATATTTTCACGTATGGTAGATATTATTTCTAAATTATTCCTGGTGTCGATCCGTTGATTCTGTGAAGATTCACGACGTTTCGCCAAAATCTCATTTGGCATTCTCAAGTGTTGTCCGCTTCGACCGAAGAGTCCAACTGACGTGCACGGGTCGTTACGCTCGGTCTTATAGCCGGCCGGCGATTGCGCATATTGTATCGGGGTAGTTCGGGACTATTCGCCACGCTCGGAAACGTTGTCGGGCGTCCGTTTATTGATTTTTCTTCTTTTTTCAGAAACGATTTCCATACATTTGGAATAATTGCGAACGTCGTTTCGCGTATTTAGCTCACACTTTTTTTCTATTTCAAGGGCTTCTCTGTTTATTCTAACCTTGTATTTGCTATTTGTTTGGCTCCTTCAAAATTGATTGTGTGTCCTATTTGTAGATGGTGCTGGAACAGAGCGGAAGCGATTTGTTTGTTGTATACGTTGTTTTTATGTTCCTGCATTCTGCCCGAGATTCGTCTGTTTATTTGTCCTCTGTATGTTCTGTTGCCGTCGGAACAAGATATGCTATATACCCCATGATTTTCCATTCAACTTTGTCCTTGGGATTTTTTAGGATGTTTGCGACAGTTTTGTGCGGCTCGAAGACCGTTCGGATCTTATGTTTCCTTAGTAGTCTCCGTATCCTATCAGTGATTCCTTTTACGTATGGTAACAGGATCTTTGATGATTTGGTTCATGATCCTCTATTGTTCTGCGTGTTTGGATTTCCTGACGGTGAATGGCCTTCCTGATACAATTTTCTGAATATCCATTTTGCCTAAGGGCTGTGGAAATTTTTGGTAGTTCCTCACTTCGTGTATCTGATAGTGTCAGTCGAAAGGATCTGGAAATCAAGGTGTTCGCTACTGCTTCGATTTGAGAAGCATGATGATGGGATTTAGCTTTGAGGTATCGATCGGTGTGAGTTGGTTTTCTATACAGTGTGTATTTGAGGGTTCCCGAAAGTTGTCTTGTGATGAGGAGATTTAAAAACGGCAGTTTCCTATCCTTCCAGGGTGACTTGTATTCTGGGGTGGATTTCGTTTAATTGGATTAGGAAGTTGTTTAGAAGTTTGTTCCCGTGAGGCCATATTATAAAGATATCATCTACGTAGCGTTTCCAAAGTTTAGGTTTTAAAGGAGCGCTGGCCAATGCCTTTGTTTCGAAGTCTGTCATGAACAGGTTGGCTATCACGGGTGATAATCCCATTTGGGCACCGTCGGTCTGTCTGTAGATCTGCTGTTTGGAAGGAAAAATATGTATTCTTTAAGTAGTTTTCGGAGAGCTTTCCCACGTATGGTGGAAAGTCTTCGCTTGTCGAAATTAGTTTCAGAGCCTCGTCTATGGGGATTCTTGAAAAAGTTGCAAAATATTTTGGAATTTTGAAAATACTCACACGTCATTGCTATTTAATAAAAACTTTAAATGAAGGACAAATATGTTTAATAAAAATGTTTTTCCATATGTAAAGTAAATAAACTTAGTAATTATTGGATCTAAATAGCCGAAACTCTGCAAATAAACTATTATATCCAATATTCCAAATCAATTCTCAAAATTTTAACTCTTGTGTCCATAAAAAATTTCAAATAAACAAGTATCTGTGAACTGAAAAATGAATAATTGCTTTTAAATCCGTGTGGTTAATTTGAATAAAAACTCTTCCGGGAATTCTCCATGAAATGTCATATGATATCTGAATATATATTTTTTGTTGGCAAATATTAACAAAATTTGCCCTGGAAATGAAAACTCCATTTGTATTTTTTTGGCGACGATAAGTGTATAATTCACGGTCGACTAAATAGACTAATTTTCCGTTTCAATGTGTTAATAGGCATGAAAAATTATGCAGATGAAAGATAAAAAGCTCTATTTTATTTCGACATGGACCAGTTTTTAATTGTTTCAGTTGGCAATAGAAAATAATATTAATAGTGTACTGTCACTGAAATAGTTTTGATTTTTGTTTATAATTTTGACGATTTAATAATATTGGGGAATAAAAAAAATACCCGATATATTTATTATTGAATATATTTGAATCAAATCCAAAACTTACTCGCTGTATGTAATTTGAACAAAACAACTTGTACACATTTCGTTGGTATACCTTTATATCTCTGTATGATTGTAAACAATGTAGCAAAAAAAACATATTTTTATCATATAAAGAATTTTCGTATGCTGTTAAGCTTAGCAGTATCCTTGTAATTCTATTAAAAATTATAAAATGCCATGAGATCATGCATCACGTCGTTTCAGACAATTGGGTTTTTGAATAAAAAATAATTATTGACTTTTTTACTTTATTTTAAAACTTCATAAATAAATAATAAAGTTTTAAAATCATAAAGAATATTGATTTTAAAACATTGCTTGCAATTAATTCTAAATGGATTAAAACTTATACAATTTAAAATAAAATCAAGTGACTAAGAAAGCGCCACGATTGCCTGCTGTTTGTAATATTATTATGCTAAAGTTTTGTCACGTAAGTACTGTCAACTGTTTTTACCTGTGTATATACTGTCAAAATTATTGAAGTTTAATGCAAATAAAATTTTGTTGGCTACTAATTTAATTCATTAATGTGTGACAAAGTGTTTATAAAGGCCAATACTGATAATATACCTGGTAAACTCGAAGAGATTTACCACTAAACACCAAATCACTTTTTGAACATGGTTAGCGAAACGTGCATCGAGAAGTTTCAAAAAGTGATTTGGTGTTTAGTGGTAAATCTCTTCAAATTTAGTTTTTCACACCGAAGGTTCCAATATACCTGGTGTAGATATTTTTATGGTCACAGATTTTCTCAAAAATTATATTCCGTTCAATTCAGCAAATGTTCGACGTGCTAAAGCATCAATTTGAGTTTTTTTTTAAATAATCATGCAAATGTAAATAAGAACCAAAATATATCTATTAAATATAATTATTGGTATGGTGTCACACGAAAGTTACGGTGACAAAACTATAAGTTATATTCAAATTAACCGCAAAAATTGTATTTGCACGGAGAAAAGACGTGTATGTCCAGAACATAAAGTTATGAGTAAAGCTTCTACAGTTACCTTAATTATTAATGAAAAACTAAGAAAAATTCAGGACAATTAATGTCACAATTGTGTATCTTCAGGCGGTAATGAATACACAATTATAAAAAAAAAGAATACAATGTTATAAATAATAATCTTTCGTGTATATTTGATGACAGGTGGTTGTAAAAATGTAATGTTCTAGGATTAATACGTCGTGGTTTGGAACCATTGCTTTTGACGTTTAACGTATTGTCGTACATTTAAATCAATTTTTGGGGAGTTGTTTTAGTAGTATTGGTACAAAATGGTACAAAACATGCACAATAACTAATTAAATTTGACATGTTCATCAATACACTGATGATAATAACAAAAAAAAATTGATTAAAAACTAAAACACTCGTATCAGCTGTCGGCGAGTCATCGGAACTAGGTTAAAAATGTATTTTCAATTTGATATAACTTTAATTTTAAGGAAAAAAATTAAAATAGAAATAGTTTTCTCATAAAACTTATAGATGATATTTCCATTTATGACCATTTTTTTAAGACCCCAGTTATACGATATTTAAAATGGGGGAGCTATTATGAAAGAGACAGGTTTAATTTTTTGTGAAATATCGAAACCATTGAACATTACTGCTTTATAATAACGAATTGGTGTACGAAGTTATAGTTGCCCTAGAAGTAACCCAGACGAACAGCATCTTAGCTTTGAAAATATCTGGCAAGTGCGTTTTTTTTTTGTTACAGCTACATATATCAGTTCATACTAATCCAAATGGTGTGGTTTTTAAAAGAGTCTACGATACGATACCGAGACTCAACTGTTAGAACTCTTGGGCGATTGTCACAGCCGCCAGAAACTTGGCCACGAAATTGGAGTATGTGTACAATACGCCTGGTATACCTTCAAAAAGGAAGGCAACGAATATCATCTAATTCGGTTCATGCCATCCAAGATTACAGTGTTATTAATAACTGTGATGCACCTACTCATCAATATGTTTGTATCTAATATGAGTAAACATTTTTTATTTTATGTATTATGTAATGTATGGTATACACAAAAATTACAATATTACTTGAATTAAATGTATTCTATATATTTTTTTCTAATTTTTTATTGTATTTGTCATAATTTGTAACTAACTGATAGTAGAAGACTTTTGTTTAAGTTTAATCTACAGTTGATATTAGCGATTTCAGTATTTGCGAATTCATTATCCAGTTAAAACTTTTGAGTACTATATTAATAACCGTTTGTCACATCCGGCTACACCCCGCCTGCTCAATGATAATTTTTTCTATTGGAACCTTCAGTGTGAAACATTAAACTCGAAGAGATTAAATCATCTCCTGATCATGCTAAAATGATTAGCGAAACGCGCATTCAGAAGTAAAAAAACGAAGTAATTTGGTGTTTAGTGGTAAATCTCTTGGAATTTAATGACACTAATATAAATATATTTCTTCAAAAAACACAAGAATCACGCGCCACATTTTTTTCTCGATAAGTCCACCTCTACGTCGATCGGAAGCGGTGGTAAAATCAATATGGCTTTTTAGAAAAAGTTTTGTTTCTTTCGATGTCCGTATTGTTTAAATGTATAACTTCATTTAGTTTGCGTCGTGTCTTTGACAATGAAATGCATTCGCGTAGAAATTAGAAACTCTTGGTCGAAAAACTCGATCGGGCTGGCAACATCACCGGATTACCGTTAGGCATAAATCTGCGGATGGTGAAAGATCGCGGTGAATAGCGGAAATTGACATCTAAATGCACAAAGCGTTTGCGTCACGATGCTCAGAGATGACTTCAACGCGTGGAGAGAGAGAGAGAGATTCTCTAACAGAGCATAGAGTAACTGAAGGACTTTTACCAGGAAAATAGTCAAATTTTTATGAAACAATAGAGGAAGCAAAGCTACGCTATATAGATGAAAACAGAATGAGCGAACGAGCAAAAAAAGTCGTTTTTTTATTAATATTTTTTTATCTCGTACGTTCGTATTGATATTCAGTTGATTCGGTAATCGCAGCACCTTTTAGAAACTTATCCTCCGCGAATAACGACCTGTACCATGAATGATAAGTAAATTTATAAAACTCTGTTGTAATTTTGATTCCTGTGATAAATTTGAATATAAACCGTATATTCGTATTTCGCCATTATATATGCATATCTGAATAATTTTTTTACCGACAAACTTTAACAAATAATGCCTTGAAATTAAAAATATTGTTTTTTTTTTTGTAATAAATGAATAATTTATAGTTGAGTAAATAGATCAATTTTTTCATTGCAATGTATTAATAGGCATGAAAAAATATGCAGATGAAAGATAAAAGAACAATTTTACTTTTAAATTGACCAGTTTTGATTTATCTTGGGTGGATTAAGTATTATGATGTTAATAGTGCATTTCTACATGGATAGTTTTTATTTATATATGACATATAGATAAGTTACACTTATCACTAAATTTTAATGCTAATAGATGATCTTAAAAATCAAATACGAGGATAGGGTCAGATACTTTTCTGATTGCTGTGCGATCGACAAAGTGTTTCCGTTTATGAAAAGTAGGTTCATTTATAATAACGCTCCATAATTTTCAAGCCTATATAACAATTAGTTTTGTTTTGGAAATGTCCGAAAGCAGATAAGTTCGATATTTTTCTATAGTAGAAAAAAGGAAATTTCGTTTGTTGATTAAGCATCAATTTTTGCGTGAAAAAAAAACCATGGCGCAAACCGAAGAAAAGTTGAAAACGTATTACGAGGACTTTTACATTTCTTCATAGTTCATAAATGGTTTACTGAGTTTCGATGTGGTCAAACCAGCACAAGTGATGCTTCGCACTCAGCACGCCCCTTTCAGCTCAATACAGAAGAAATGGGAAACAAAATCAACGTTATCATATTGGTTGATCGTAGAGTAAAGCTTATAGAGAATGTTAAGAATAATTAGGCATGAGAAAATCATCTGAATCGAGTGAGCACTTCACAGCGATGTTTAGACATGTGTAAACTCCATCCGAATGAATTTTTGCAGCCACTCGTAACTGTCGATGAAATTTGGATTTAACACTGTATGCCAGAAATGAATGAACAGTCAAAACAGTGAGTTTTACCCTCACTCGGCAAATACGCTTCCATCGCCCGAAAAGCTCATAACCACTCTTCACAGCAATTTGCAAGATATTGTCATCATCGACTATTTGTAAAGGGGAACTACGAGCGCAGGAGAGTATTATGATTATGGGTATTCCTCAAAAAAAAGCACTGGTTATTGGATACCCAGGGATAAATTAAAAGTGTTCTTCCTTATAAACGGTCACGTTGAGGAGATGATTTTGAGTGAGGAAAATAATTTTACTATACCTACTACAGATTCCCCACCATAGCCATCTTAAGATGACTAACAAAAATTTAAGCGACAGTAGTCAGTGTTAGTGTGTCAGTGTTTTGTCAATTTATTTAAATAATCTTTTTGCAGAAATAGTGTGTTTTTTTCGATCTTGACACAGTTTCTGGTAAGTAAATCATAAATATTATATCTTCTATAGTATTTTTATTGAAAATTTTGATTTTTGATTGTTTTAACATTTATTTCTTCTTTAATTTTCTATTTAGCTCAAAATGAGCACGCGTTCTCGTATTCGCTGTGCGTCTGAAGTAGAAGCGTTTATATGGGGTCAGCTGATATTTTCGACGACAAAGAGAGTGAAAGCGAGACCGAATGGGTTTTTGAAGAGCATCATAACGAGACTAATCAAGACGAAAGCGAAGAGGACTAGGTAGAAGATGTTGAAAGTGAGTCATCAAGCAACGAGTTCGAACAAATAGCAAGTACATCAAGCAAGGGGAAACGTGGTCGACCAAGCGGTCTACCTGCGCGGGAAAAATAACTATAAATGGTCTCTTAACATACCTGAGGGCCGTGGTAAATGGGCTGAGTTGACTTATACTGCAACTCCGATAGGACAGGCAAGTACAGTTACGAGTCTATTAAAAATGTGGAGCGTGTTTTTGAATGAAGAAATTTTGGAAATAATTTGAAAATATATAAATGAAGAAATCAATCGAGGGATCGCAGACTTCGATAAAAAAAATATTCAAGTAAAATCACATCATAAGGGAAAATCACATCATAGATATGGATGAATTAAAAGCCACTATAGGATTGTTATATTTTTCCTGTTTGCAAAAAACAAATCATACTAGTGTAGAATCGTTATGGTCACCATGGAAATGTCTCTCTTCAGAATTACAATGCCTGTAAACAGATTTAAATTTTTGATTTTATGTATGCGGTTCGGTGATAAGAATACACGAAGTCTAAAAAAAGCAAATGACCCATTTGCAAATTTTAGAGAAATTTGGGACAAATTTATAAACAATTGTAAAAACAATTATTCGCCTGATTCGAAATGCACTATAGATGAACATTTGCTCTCTTTTCGTGGTAGATCTCGTTTTAGAATGTACTTACCAGCTAAACCGGATAAGTACGGCCTCAAGGTTGTAACCTTGAATGATTCTACAACACACTATTCATTCATGTTATCCCTTATTGGGGGACCTAATGAATCAGTGCCATCTTATTATGTTTTATCAAAACTAGTTAATTATCAGAACCAATTTACAACACTGGTAGAAATATAACATGTGATGGGTGGTTTACATCTATTCCTATATCTAATAAATTATTAAATGAATATAATTTAACAATAGTTGGGATAATTCATAAAAATAAATGGAAAATGTCAGCTTTGTTTAAAACTGTCAAATACAAAGAAGGCAGAATCCAGTTTGCATTTAATGAAAAAAAAAAATCCTGAAACCTGAAACCCAAGATTCTAAAGATTTATTTGCTGAAAATAAACTAGAAAAACATAAACAGTATAGATATTGTCCGAGTTCATTAGACCGAAAAACATGTTATACGTTTTTAAGATGTGATAATCCTATGTGTAAAGAACACAAACATCTAAAATTTATGTAGAATGTAGCATTCAATTATCTTTTTAATATTTTGTAGTATTAATACACTTATAATGTAAGTTTTGTAATGTTATTTAAGTGTTTGTATTAATAGAAAATTAATGATTTCATATGGTTAAATAAGCCAATTAAAACCAGTGAAGTTTACCTAACTAAATAAATATATTGGAAGAAAATTTGTATGTAAATTATATCCGAAATAGACCAGGCAATGACCCCTACATCTTGCTGACGATGGTGTATATGCTGGCGTACGTACCAGATACCATTAAGCAACCATGGCCTATAAAAACCAATTTTTAACCCCTACATCTTGCCGACGATTGTGTTCATGCTGGCGTACGTGCCGGATACCATGAAACAAGCATGGCTTATAAGAATCAATTTTTTAATTATCGATCATTATTGTAGTAACACTGATCAAAGCTTGATTGTATATTCTTTCTGCATAAATAAATAACTGTTTTTAATAAGTGATTTTTGGTGAATACAAACATAATTGGCGCTGCGAACAGGATCCTCGCTGCACGAGAATTAATCTATGAAAAATCGGTCAAGTTCAGTTGTTAAGCAGCAGATTCTAAGAAATCATCTTTAATGATAACTTTCCTCTTCCTGTAAGTACTCAAGCTATTATCCTTTTTTATTATTATTATTTATGAGTAATTGTAAAGAAATACCCCTCGCAAGCTTATCTACAATAATCGAAAATCAACTAGCCCGGTAATCGGCTAGCTTATAAAACCTTCGTAACAGAAGAAAGGTTACCAGGAAAAACCTCTGTAAAAGAGAAAACCTGTAAAAAACATATTCTTCTTCAAGACGAGATACAATTGAAATAAAAATGGCAACTATTGCAGATGCTGACTGAATAAACCTTTGTAATACTCTGCCAAAGTTCTCAGTAGGAAAGAATCTTTCTACGTTTCTACGCTATAAATAGCGTAGAAACTTTACTGCACTTTCTGAGCCCTAGCACTCTATAAGATACTCAACAATTTATATTAGCCGCTAATATAATTTCGAAGATCGGGGGATAAGCTGGGGACCACTTAAACTACGAAAAAAATTTACTTGGGACGAAGTAAAACCCAGCCTATTAAGAAAATACGGTGACACTCGATCAAAGTTTATCTTGATAACTCAGTTAACTGGTACAGCTAAAAAGGAAACAGAGACTTACCAGGAATATCATCAAGGAATTAATACAGCACTAAACGACTTATTGCAGCACGTAAATTTACACGCTGACTCCGCAACAATGGCATTTAAAAACCCCTATTTTCAGAATCTAGCCATATGGCGAACATTTGTCACCTTTTACATTAAATTCTCTTGAAGATGCATACCACAAATGCATCGCACACGATAATTACAGACAACAGGTCGCGAATATGAATTATTTGAAACGACCTTTAGAACAAAAGCATCAACAAAGCTTTAAACCAAAACCTTTTGGAGGTACAAACAAACCTATAAGTCACAAGCCTTTTCCACAAGGAACGATTAATGTTTTTAAACAACCTCAAACTCAGCAACATTTTCAAAGACATTCAACACCGTCGGTTCAACCAATATCCGGAGTATCGACAATAAAAAATTCAGGCAACCAAAGAATGTCTACTACGTATCACCATCACAATATAGAAACTGAAAACTACCCTGACGACGTATGCCCTGGCCATCTAGAAGAGGATTTTCCACTAGAAGCCTCCGAAGACGAACCACCTGCCTGGAATTAAATAACTACAACTTTCCACGAGCCATCAGATTACCTTTTTTCTATCTACCTAATACAAAACTTAAAGTATTAATTGATAGCGGAGGCTCCGACACCATACCAACCCCAAAAGCCGCACAATATTTCGATAAAAACAGGAATTTAGAAAGAAATTTGTTATAAAATCCATGAAAAAGAAACAGACATTTAACAGAAATACCAAATGCAAAATTTTCTCGGAAATAGGAATACCAAAAGTTATTACCGCTCGTACAGCAGAATGACATGATACATTCGATATATTATTTGGAACTTTGGAGAATTAAGGATCGCACGTAGTCAATCGACAAATACAACGTATGCATACCATTTAAGGTTTGCCATCAAACCAAATGCCTTACAAAACTTCCAGTGACAATACCAAATGGGGACGTATTAGTACCGGCAATGGAGATGGACGATCACCAGATACCAGCTAGAATCTATACTGCAAAAAATGGATTTATAAAAACAAAAGAACTTCCGCCAGGATATGAAGACTACCCCACACCCATCCGCGTAAAACCCTTGCAAACATTTGAAATCAATACCCACCTGACATATAAGAACACCAAGATCCCGTTTTAGATCAAATTAGACTATAGTAATAGACTATCTAAATGAGAAAACAGTTGAAGACAAGTATCCTCTACCAAGAATAGATGAAATATTAGATAATCTTGGACCATCAATCTATTTCACTACCCTCGATCTAGCACAAGGTTTTTATCAAATCGAAATAGATCCCAAATCAACAATAAAGACGGCTTACAGTTCCACACGGTCACTTCGAATATACACGAATGTCATTCGGCTTAAAAAATGCACCGGCCACATTCCAACGAATGATGGATTGCGTATTAAAAGTATATCTTTATTTTCCATTTAGTACACCTGAGTAAAATCTTTCGAAAACTTCAACAAGTCAACTTAAAAGTCCAACTTAATAAGAACGAATTTATGACAAAAGAAGTCGCATTCCTTGGCTATATCGTTACACCAGAATTCATAAAACCGAACCCAACAAAAATAGAAGCAGTCCAACGATTAGCCCTGCGCGGACATTAAAGGAAATAAAAATTTTTCTTGGACTCATTGGATTTTACAGAAGATTCATCCCTAACTTTGCGCGAATAACGCACCCTTTCTCGAAGTGTACCAGAAACGGCACAAAGGTAGATATTGACGACGACGAATATAAAGAATGCTTTCAGAAATGTAAAGACCTTCTTACAAATGCTCCGATTCTCCGACATCCGGACTTCGAAAAAAAGTTTACAGTAACGACTGACGTCTCGAACATTGATTCTGTGCTCTCTCAACAAGGAAACCCCATCGCTTATTATTCTCGTACTCTAAACACAGCCGAACGAAACTATTCCGCCATAGAACGTGAGATGCTTTCAATAATAGAATCTTGCAAGCACTTTAGACATAGTTAACTTTAGAAATAGAAACCGACCACAACTCACTTGTATGGCTCTTCAAACAAAAGATCCATCGTCAAGACTAGTCCGTTGGAAGATCAAACTAGAAGAATACAATTTTGAGGTACAGTACAAGAGAGAGAAGGAGAATCAAGTGGCCGACGCCCTATCAAGACTGGACATCAACATGATGGAAACGGAATCCATGATATGTGAACCCGACTTGGACATGACCCCTGAAGATTATGATGACATCCTAAATACACTGCCCAAAACCACGGATCAAGAACCTAGCAATGATGACGGTAATACTATTCATTCCTCTTGCGAAGAACCCTTTTAAGGAATCAGATTTTCGGAAAATCACTTGAACACCTTTCGATTCCAAATACATATCTATACAAATCAAGAAGAATATAAAATAGAAGACACCTCTAAATTCCAGGGGACACATTTCTCTCATATACTGAAACTTACCACAAATTGGAAAAACGAAATAATGTCCGCTCTAAAACCCCTCATACTACGAACTTCTACACACGGATTGTATACTGAAGATGAAAAATGCATATCTTCTTACAGACGGAACTACCAAAAATGCTGGATGCACCTATAAAGATAGTGTTTACGAAACAACCATTGAAAGACATTGAACAGGAATTCGAACAAAAACAAATTATATATGACTACCATAGCACAAACCACAACGGTATAACAGAAACCTACCAACATCTAAAAACAAAATATTATTGGCCCAACCTGAAGGCTACCATAACAGATTTTATCAATCAATGCATCCTATGCTTACGAAATAAATATGAAAGATACCCTAATAAGATACTGTATAATGGACCACTCTTAAGCGCAAAACCCTGTCATACGTTACATATTAACACTTATGAAATTCAGAGAATCTATTTTTAACTATCATAGACTCGTTCACCAGATATGCACAAGCCTATGTTATACAAGATAAGACAGCTCTCACTATCCTCTCGAAACTACGGCATTATTTCTCCCATCACAACTACCCACAAAAAAATAATCTGCGACTCTGGGACGGAATTCACCCATCGAAAGATTCCACTCTACATTAACAGAAAAAATCGGGATCCTGAAAAACAAAATAAAAGAGAAACTATAGCTAACCTAGTCACGCATGCGGTTTTGATCTATAATCAAAGCAGACAGCTCTACTAAATACTCATCATTCTTCTTACTCTATGGACCATATGCCGAAGATATCGGATATGACAACAATCTTACAATTTATCAGAATTACGTGCAAAAACACAAAAATTAACTAGGACCATTTCTAGATGACATCTACTACCAACAACTCGCAAAAAGAACGAAACAGCTAGAGAAAGTTAGCAAAGAATGCGAAGATCTACCTCCGATGAAGGAACAACAAGACGTATACCTACCTACGTTCGACCCAGAGAAAACCAAAGATAGCACCCAGATATACACAAATGAAATATAAAGAAAAAACACCTCATAGAATCAAAATAACTGACCCTCATACAAGAAAATAATCAGAAACATTCCCTGTTAATATAAAACGGATCAGACGAGTAATAAAGACTCCTTTGTTGCAGGACTCTGATGAGCCTCAACCAGGCCCTTCACATCGTACCGATTGAAACAAACGGGTATTACGCAACAAAATTTTAAACCTCGAACGAACCAATAAAATAATCTTAATGATGTTAGGAAGCCTCGCTTTTCTTTGTCTAATTTAGAACTATTATCCTTAGGGGATATATACGAATTAGAAGATTTATTGCAAAATCGCTACACTAAGGATGCACTAATCTCAAGTGACCAACATCCTTGCGAATTAATTGAACATACAAAATCGATTATTTGTGTAACAGACAGCGAGATGCTCATAATAATAAAAATTCCTATTTTATATCCCGTTACCCTCGAATTATCCCACCTCTACTCCGTTCAAAATATAGATGGGATTATTATATTACCACCAACAAAATATTATGGCAAAGAAAAATGGTTTAAATCTTACTACAAGAGTGAAAACAAATACATTTGCTCAAAGCCCGTGGTCCACAACTGCCGCCTACCAATCGTAAAGATGTGCCAGGCCGCTCAACTGGACAAACCCATTGTCTATCAAACTGACAAGTCCTTAATCATCAGTACGACTACCCGGGTGAAAGTGTACAAAGAAACTGTTTACAAAAGCTGCCTAATATTCTCGAATGAAACACTACATATTCTGGGAAAAACATACGCACTTGTAACGTATTCATTGTTCCATAGGAAGTCATTCCAAACCGAGAAGACTTACTAGAAGACCACCTAATGGACCCAATTGAACCTTTTCGCAATCGGAACCTCTAACGCAAACCAGCCCCCCATCTTTAGTACAACCTTAATTAATCTTTTGATTTTAGCTTTATTTTACATCATACTTAGAAAAAGGAAGGGGATAGCCCAGCTACTATTTGAACCAAAAATTTAACTACCCCTAGACACCCTCGAGAACCTTCTTGAGGACAAGAAGGCACTTAAGGAGGAAGGAATTATATCCAAAATAGACCAGGCAATGACCCCTACATCTTTCTAACGATGGTGTATATGCTGGCGTACGTACCAGATACCATTAAGTAGCCATGGCCTATAAAAACCAATTTTTGACCCCTACATCTTGCTGACGATGGTGTTCATGCTGGCGTACGTGCCGGATACCATTAAGCAACCATGGCTTATAAGAACCAATTTTTTCATTATCGATCATTATTGTAGTAACACTGGTCAAAGCTTGATTGTATATTCTTTCTGCATAAATAATTAACTGTTTTTAAAAAGTGATTTTTTGGTTAATACAAACATAATTTGTATCAATTTCGCCTAGATATGATAGTTTGAATAGAACACCTCATTTTAACATTTTTGTTTATGTTTGCGTATTTTTTCGATGGTATTAGGAATCTTATTATTTTTTGGAACATTCTATAGATATAGTCTTTTTCTATACTGATTGAGGTTTAAATTATTGTAATTAATAATCAAAGATATACGGTATACGATATGGCATACCCATGTGCTCCTGAATCGGGAAGTGCCATAGTGCTTCTCTTGAGGTTCAATTTTCGCGAAGAGTCGATAAAAAATTCACCCTCCGTTATAGCAGGGAAATTGCTCAGTTACGCTATGAACTGATGCCGGATCCACCTTATTCTCTAGATTTCAACCCCTCTGACTTATTTCTCTTTGCAAACATGAAGAAATAACGGACTGGAAAGAGATTCAAACAAATAAAGACATCATCGCTGAAACAGAGGACTATTTGCAGCTTGACTAGTCGTAGTTTTGGGCGAGGAGTATTGAGCTAAAAAATATCTACCTTGAAAAATAAATTAATTTTGGATCAAAAAAAAATTAATTCAAAAAGTATCTAACAATCAAGATTTCATATCTGCTCCCCATTAAGGTAAATATTAGATAATAGTGTTATTCAATTTTTCAATTGGAACCATTGGTGTGAAACTCGAAGAGATTTACAACTATACACCAAATCACTTTTTTAAGACTTTTCGCGCGCCCGTTTCGCTTACCATGTTAGCATCATCAGAGTTCATTCAATCTAATTCCAAATCTAAAGTATGTTCTATTTATATGACAACCGTACCTAATGAAGTGTATAAAAATCATGAATCGTGAAGTAAACTTAAATGTTACATTATCAACTGAAAAAGTTGACTAAACCAAATAGTTCTTTTATCCTGGCTCACAGTTTTATTTTTTTTTTTATTTAAATGCTTTCAAATGCTTTTAATAAGTCTTAAATTACCGATATTTATATTTTGATCATGCTCGAGTGCATGTTGGGCAACACAAGATTTCTCATTTTTCCCATATCTAATGTGGGCAATCTAGTTAATATGAATCTTTTAGTTTGCCCAATATACCTTCTGTCACAATCTGGACCTCTTGATGTTTTTCATATTGCTAATATTTTATTCTTTGAATTAAACAGGACTTCTCTTAATTTATCATAATTAGTTTTCATTGTAATGTGTTATTGTAAAGTGATGTCGTAAAGTGAAATGTCTCTAATATTTATCCGATAATTACTTAAGGGAACCCGATGGTCGATGGCTGGTTTATCCATATGGGAAAGTTGCTAATTTTGAGGACATTTTTTTAGAAAAAGGTTATAACTAGCGACTTGACTTTTTTTTCAGATTTTTGATCTTTACTAGTGGTTTAATTTTACCTTTTCTTTATTCAATTTCAAATATCGCAAAAGTTTTGATAAACGGACAATTTTTTCACATTTAGTTTTTTTTTCCTAATATAATTTTGGATATAAAAAGGGTTCAAAATAAACACTAAACACTCCTGAATACTTAGGTGAGAACCGCATTACTATAGCTTTAGCAGTTCTTGAGAAAATTGGACCTAATAATGAAAAAACTTAACTTTTCAGGACGGCCGATTTTCTGTCAAAGTTTGAATTCATCGGTTTTTCGCCGTAAAAACAAATCGATATTGTATCGGAACCCTCGGAGTATCGTTGCTTTATGGTTTTTCATTTCGATAGGAATGCATAACCCCACAGTTTACCTCGTTTACATTACATTATAATCATAATACACATACGTCGTCAGTTTAGTCTCGACTTTTAAGATGGGTCGTAGTAAAAGTGGTTCTCGTAAGCGGAGTTATATTCCTACATCGAGAAGAGTTGGAAAAACCGGAAAGATGGAGGAAATGTCCAGGTCCATCTCCAACACCTACGCCTACCCACCAGACTTCTGGGAGTTCTTCGTTCGTCGATAAGTAAAATCAGTCAAAATATTGAAAAATGCGACTTTTACCAATCTCATTTTACATATACAATGCTGGAAATAAAAAAACTACAATAGGCTGGTTTTGCCCATTGTGCAAAATGTGCTGACGAAATAAAATTTGAATTAACAAATAAGTTTAGGTTGGTTTGCCAAATCCTTATGTTTTGAGGTAATTGCAAAACCGAAATTTTTTTCACTAATTCTTTCCGTGTGAAACAACCCAGCCTTAGAGACAATTTTTCATATACAGGGTGACACAGAATAACGGGAATTTTTGAAATGCATAGAGGCAGCCATGAGCAGGTGGCAGCACTGTGGGAAAGTGACCTTGAGAAAATAAACACTTTGCAATTTTAGTAACCATGGATCAGTGGAGCCGGCAACAGCGTGCGTTAGCCATAAGAATATTTTATAAAAACAGTGATAGTTTAGAAGCTGCACAGTGGGAGTTCCGACGTTTTTGGAACTTAGGACTTAGTGCCGTCCCATCAAAACACGCGATAAAAGAATGGATTAATAAATTTGAAGAGACTGGATCTGCCTTAAAAAATGAACCAACACGACGACCAAGAAGTGCTCGTACTCCACAGAACATTGATGTACGCGAGTCTGTCTTACAGCTGCGGTTGAAATGCCCCGGGAGGGTGTTGGCAGAATTCTACATTTAGATTTAAAATTTCATCCATACAAGCTGCAAATAGTGCAACAACTGTAGGAAAACAATTACCAGTTGCGATTAGAATTCTGTCAACAAATGATAACAAACATAAACAATGACGATGAATTTCTAATCATGTGTTGATATCAGATGAAGCCTATTTTTATCTCGCAGGTTACTTGAATAAGCAGAACCGTTACTAAACAGACACAAATCCTAATGAAGTTCATGAGCGCCCTTTTCACGCTAGTAAGGTGACAGTATGGTGTGCTGTTTCATTACATGGAATCATCGAACCTTTTTTTTTATGAAATGATGATTTTAATGAAAATGATTTTTGATGTTTGATGAACAGAGAATCACAGTAAGTGTTAATGCGGATCGTCACGTGGAGATGTTACAATCTTTCATTACACTTGAATTGAAAAATTTTCCACACGTTTAAGAAACCTGGGTTCAACAGGATGGAGCAACATAACACACTGCACGACAATCAAGGGAAACTGGGTGAGAATTGTTCGGTAACCGTGTGATCTCAAGATTTTGTGACGTTCCCTGGCTCCCTAGATCGCCAGATTTGTCCGTCTGTGATTTTTCTTGTGGGGCTCTCTCAAGAGTAACGCTGTACACGACAACTGTACACGACAACGACAACACACGACAACTGTACACGACTCGACCAAAAACTCTGAATGAGTTAAAACAGAGAATTTAAAATAAAATTCACAGTATCCCAGCTGAGATGTTGCAGTGGCCAATGAGAAATATCAACAGCAGATTTCAAGAATGCCTTCGTACAATGCATTCTTGGAGGACGGCATCTAAAGGACGTAATTTTCAAAAAATGATAAATTCCATTAATGTTTCTTTAATGGCAAATTTTAAGGTTTCAATTACTATGAATAAAATGTTTTTCTTCCATCACTCTTGGTTTTATTGGATTGTCAAAAAGCTCCCGTATTTTGTGTCACCTTGTACTTTACAGTAAAAACCAATAAATTACTTATACATTTGTGAAAAAACCATTTAAAAAATAAACATGTCGTTATTAGATCCCGAGAAAATCAATGAGGTTTACGAGATAAACCTAATGGCAGTTTACGCATTCAGGACAATTGGGAAAGGTTTTTCCCCTATGATCACAGCACTTTCCATGCGTTTCAAGTTCTTGCTTTGCATCATATGAACAACTCATTTTACGTGCAGTTAAAAAGGCCTTTACATTAAAAAGTTAGGCAATAGTGCCATGGAATATTTTCCTTTTATGTATCTACGTTGTTTAAGCTGCGAAGAACTCGATGGACAACACACTTCAGGAGCAATAGTTGAAAATGACTTTGATCATCAGTTGCTTTTGATGGGAGCTGGTAAAAAAGGAGGCATGACTCTCTGAATGGCCTAACCTCTGCAATATTGGAATAATTATAATGTGAAATATACATACATGTACAAATATACCGCAAATAAACAAATATTTTATTGAATATAAACCTATTTTATTATTATTAGCAATAAGGAAAACGATTCCGTAGAGCAGTCATAAATGCTGCCGAAACCAATTTTTTTAGTAAAAAGAATTTTTTATGCATTTTTACAGTTTTTAAATCCTCATAGAAATTACCAGAAGTGAATGTAGAATTTTTTAAGGCAATAAAAAAAATTGTTTTTTAATTATGCGACCATCGGGTTCCCTTAATGCAAGATCCTTGATTTTTCTTCAAACTTTGTACCAGTTGTAAACAATCTTTTTTGAAATAGCTTTTCGCTGCAACACTTTCCTAATAATTGTCATGCAACAACACAAAATATTTCGTTTTTTGGACAAAATTTAATACTAATTTTTTAGTGGATGAATTTATCATACATTAATTTTGGTTAATTATTTTAATATGTTACTTTATCAACAACCACATCGTTTATTAAAAAATGGATAAATTATTTACTTTTCTTTTTTGCTTCGTTCGTTTGTTTGTTCTCGTATTATTTTTTATTGTTTTATTGTGTTGTTTATTTGTATTGTCATTCCCATAAGAAATGTGGTCTCCTTGATCTGAGGGTTACTATTTTCTTCAAATCACAGAGCGTCTAAATTATCTGAGAACGTCTTTTTATCCGAATGGATATCGTTTAAAATATACTACTATTTGAGAATCATTGAAAAAGATTTATAGGAAAGTGTAGAGATACGTTTGAAGACGAATCAGAGACCAATCATTTTCTTACATAGGAATGGAAATTTATATTTTGCCATTTTTGTCCAATAGACAATACAAAAACTTTATAGTGAGTTTTCCACTTGCATCAAAATGCATTAAACCTACACAATATGATTTTCGCTAATTAAATTATTATAATCAGGGAATAATTAAAACTCAAGTAGATGGACTAATAAAACTAATCTCGTGATGAAGTCGAGTAATGTCAATGTCTTGTGGTGTAAGAGGAAACTCATTTTAAAGTGTATAGTTAACACCAAAACGTAGCAAAATCCAAATTACCAAATATGTAATTAATATTGATATATCAAGCTATATGAAAATAGGTGACTTCGCAACAATATCATTTATAGTCAGATATTTCGTCGCATTTTTGGCCATTTGTAACGTCGGTTAAAATAGTCGTAGTGTTAATGAGCGTGAAAGGGATTTCATTCATAAAGGTGCATGACGTTTTAATTTACGAGCGAATTATTTCGGTTGCGTCGTATATGATTAATTTTGATGTGTATTATTGGATACATATGCAATATATTTTTTTTATTGTTAGCATATAAATTGCAAATACTAGTGATATCAATGTATTTTAAATTTTAGTTCAAAGTGAATTATTTAAACTTAATTTTAATGAGATACCGCCTCTACACATAAGTCCAAAAGTTTGAAATATTCAAACATTTCACTTTTTTATTGATATTAATGTTTTCTTTTACTCGTTTACGTAATCATCATTTTATTACAACTCTTACTAGTACCAAATAAAACTCCACAACAAATGACCAATATGTGTAAAATTAATTTATTATTTTGGAGTCAAAAAATTACAGTGTACCAATTGCTTTCAAAAGTAATTTAAACATAAAAAAATAACTTTCAGTAAAACTAATAAGCAGTAGTTTCTCCATGGGTCTGTATGCATGCCTGTAGGCGATTTGGCATGTTGTCGATTAAATCATTTGGGCTTGTAGAATTATCTCCCATTCTTTTTTTTTTCTTTTATTTGAAAAAAAATATATGAATACGCCACAATCATTCAGACATTACTTATCTCCCATTCTTCGCGAGCAGCATGTTTTAGTTCTCGCGGGGTAAGAGGAGAATTATTTGGTTTCTTGATGCGTGTTTGATTTAATTTGAAACTTTCTCGATGTACACTGCACTAGTGGATCTTCTCTCCAGGACTAGTAAAGATGTTTGTGCACCCCTCATAATACCACCCCAAACATCACGCTCCCACCTTCAAATGGGATACGTGGTTGAACTGTTTCTAGTCGGACTTCTCGACCTGGAGCTTTTCAAACTAATGTTCTTCATGAATCAGAAACCAAGCCAATTATCTTCTCATCGGAGAACATCAAATTATTCCAGTTAGGTCTATGATCCACCATTTCTCGAGCCCATTTCAATCTTACATTTTTTTGTTGAAGGGTTAGTTTGGGAACACTTCTTCTACCACTTTCACCACATTCTACCACTTCTGGGGCGATCCTTTCATTTGTCTCTTCGAATTTTTTATCAATTTTTGTTTCAACATTTTAAGAAACATCTACAATTTCCGCGAATTCACTTTAATTAAAGCCATGTTGTAACAAGACAATTACTCTTTATCTGTTAAAATGAGATATCATGTTTCTAGGCATTTTTGAACGATTTAATGGAAAATTGAAAAAGATCTGAAATAATGTGTAAATACCAGTATCAGCAGAATGGGTAAAAATCGAAAAAACTCTGTGATCAGCAAACAATGTTTCTGTTATTTTCATTGGACATATGTGTATTATCTTATCTTAGATACCTTATTGGAGTAGATATTTAAAAACATTTTCTGGAATCGATCGAATTAGCCTCAACCTTTGCACTGCTGAACAGAGACCTCTTCAGGCTTCCTCCATCTGCCTCTATCTTGGACAATCTGCACCAATTCTTTTCCGGCTGATTGGCTTTATGTCGTCTGACCATCTTTTCTGCAGTCTCCCTCTGCTTCGTGTGGTTAGTGTTGGTCTACATATTATAATTTTCTTATTTCAGCGATCCGACTGTTGACGAGCTACATGTCCAGTCCATCACTACTTCGTCCTTAATACCCTTTTGTTTATGCCCGTTACTTTTGTGTTTTGTTTAATTTGTTTATGTGGATTTTTTTTCGCGGAGACTAATGCCAATCATGGTTCTTTCCATGACTCTCTGTATACTTCTTAGTCTTATTACACTCTTCTTCGTCTGTGTCGTCGTCTCTAAACCATATGATGTAAACGAGAGCATGCATGTATCAGCAAGTTTTTCGTTTTAAACTTGTAGGTATACTCGAGTTCTTCATTATATGGGTGAGTTTTCCAAAGGCTGTACAGCTCAAATTTATTTGACGTGATATCTCAGAGGCCTGGTTTTCTTTCCCAAACTTGATTGTGTGTGTATTCTACCTTAACTGGACCCATTATATTTATTTTTTGAATTTTAATTTTCAAACCCACTCGTCCTGCATTTGAGATATTTTATATTGTTAGTTATTAAGACTACATCGTCTGCGAATCGAAGGTTGCTTACATAAGTTTCATCAATTTTAAGACGTCTTACAAACTAGAACATATTTAATTGATGTTCTAGAATACTTGGGGTATATACAAAAATGTTATTCTTCTTTTTATAGAAAAAGTTGTTAACAGTGATAATTCCATTCCTTCAAATGCGTATATATAAAATATCGGCATCAAAAAATCTACTGAAAAATTAACAATAATTTGCTTATGTATCAAAGTCTATATTTATATTGTTGAATTAGAAGCATGTATATATTTTAATTTTCTAATGATAAAAACAACAAAACTTGAAGTGTGTCCCTTTCACAATTTTACGCTGTGTTAATTTCAGTCAACGTTAATGTTTGCACTTCCCAACAATAATGAACCTATAATTTAGATTGGGTTGACCCATTATTTGTTTGTTATTTACATTTTCTGTAAAATATTTATTAGAGCTTTAAATGGTTTTTGCATAAAATGCAAATTGTGAACTAACTAATATGGTGTTTCGATGTTTGCGTTAGTACGTTAATTAATGAGGACTTCTATCTATTTTAGAATAATGAGCAAAAACAATTTTGGATGGAATTGGATTAGTTTATGACATGCTATTAACTGTAATGAGATCGGTTAATTCAATAGATAATTGTCAAATAATTTGTATTTTATAAATAGAGAAGATGTTAGGCTTTGAAATGACAATACATTTGAATTGTCTCAGTTCACCATAATGGAATTGAAACCTCAGGTATGACCTTCATACCGAATATCTAACTCGCGATGAAGCCACTGCTCCAAGAAGGGGGCACTTACTTATGCTAAAGGGGCTGCCCTTCCCCGTGGTACCCATATTAGATATGCTTCTATCGCCTATTTATTGAAGAAATAAACCAAAAAATCCAAATATATTCACGCATATTGCACGTAGTCGTTACAGGACCGCACTAAGAACTGCCCTCTTTTTTGGCGGGGTATAGCTAATATCAACAACTTCATCAGTTGTGTCCGTATCAGACATTTTATGGAAACTGAATATAATTATTAATAAATCGAATGCAGTTCAATAAATGAAAAAAAACTCAGGGCAGTGTATGAGCTACTGCCGCCAACCCTGTATTTCTGTCGACCGACAAACAGCCTATCATCTGGGTTTTCATTGATGGTTTAAATCGGCTCGACCGATTCCCGCCAATAGCAGGAGCGCTCAGCGTTTCTGGCTAAAATATCACGTGCTGATCACGCGTTGATCATTGTTTATGTCGACTGTCTTTCTTCGGTGAATAGATTTTAAATCTAAATTAAATTTTTAAACATTGATGGGTAACTGTCCAGATCGCTGTAGCCAATTGTACTGTACTAATTTCTGATACCAACGCCTGTTGCCCAAACGTGCCTGCGATAGGGTAATACTATAAGAAACAATTAACGTATTGTTTAGAAATCTGATATAAAACGAGTAAAGTATGTAAAAATGTATTTATTATTGAGAAAAAATACCACAATGTATCTATATAACGAAGCATATTCGTAAATGTAAGTCAAAAATTAACAATTCTATAACACCTTTTAGATGGAGCAAACAAAAAATATACAAAAGCTACAAAAAATATCTATAGAATATTCAAAATTCCAACATCGCATTTCTGAATACTTTAGTGAGCAAAAAATTTTAAAAACAAAGCTAATCTGCGAAACTTATAACATGTTAATTGCCAAATGAGAAAAGTAAATACAAAAATTGAAAATATCCCTTAAAATTAGGACGCAAATTTGCCGATCGTACACTCTCGAACTCATTAAAATTGTTATCTTCTCCCAACATTAGGCGGTCCTTCCTCTAATACAATATACTGAAATGGTTTTGACCATTTTCCTTTATTAATTTTGTATTCTATGAATATAGTACGTATAAATTATGGCATTTAGTTTAGCTACTATATTTTTTCTACAGTTATTATAATATTTATTAAAAAACGAAATTAATAATTATGATTTCTAGGAAGTAAATATACACTTTTTCAAATACGACTAATACGATAAATACGATACATATATATATATATATATATATATATATATATATATATATATATATATATATATATAAATATATATATATATATATATATATATATATATATATATATATATATATATATATAAATATATATATATATATATATATATATATATATATATATATATATATATATATATATATATATATAAATATATATATATATATATATATATATATATATATATATATATATATATATATATATATAAATGTATATGTGTGTGTGTATACACTATCTATACTACTATATTTATTTTACTACAGTAAAATTAATAAATCCAGGGATTAATAAAAAATTCATCAAAGACAACATGAACTTTAAATACAGTTTAACCCATATTGTCTCTTTTCCCACGGGGCAGTTTGGTAGTTTGCATCGAAATAAAACTATTTGATGGCAAGTTGTAAAAAGAATCAATCTTATTGCAGTAAATAATTCATTTTTAACAAATATAATTTTCCATGCATTGCTTCAGTACAATACACAAAAAGGTACGAGATAATTAAGCGGTCTCATTTAATTAAATTACTAACGCAAATATCAAAAAAACACAAGTATTTACGGACTGTTTGCAGGTTTCATGCATAAATAATTTTAAATTTTGAAAACGTTTTATATAAAATAGAAACATTAAAAAAGAAACCTATGCATTTTATTTAAAATATATAATCCGTAATGTGGGAAACCATTAAATTTAGCGAGAAATAAAATTAGCATGGCGTGAAATTGTGCGTTGAACCACTATAGTTCCTACTGCAATTTCGATTCAGCAATTCTTTAAATAATTTAGCAATAGTTTCAATGAATAATGAAAGTATAATTCTTAAAAAATATTGGTCGAACTGTTCTATCATTATAAAAGAAAATAAATAAATAATTATTATACAATGAATATAGTACTTATAGGTGCATGCTTATAGTGAGTTTTCCAATAAGGGTGTCAGAACTTTGAAACGTAACAGCTGCAACACTGTTTGTAATGTAAATGTCGCTTATAGACTGCTATGTTCAGTACATTGTATCAATCACTATGAAAAGATAAAGAATTCGACATCGTATTTTTTTGAAGACGATGTTAGGGTTAATAGAGAACTATATAAGAGTTCTGTATCAGAATATTTTTGACCTAAACTGATAAATGTGGATATTTCTTTCAGCAAGACGGTGTAACTTGTTTAGCATCGGATCAAACAATCGATGTATTGGAAAAAAATGCCTGCACGCGATATTTCGCGAAATGGTAATGTAAACTGGTCAACAATGTCATACAATCTCCCGCCGTTGGATTATTTTTGTCGAATAATGTTAAATCTCTTGTTTACAGAAATAAACTCCTAACAAGTTTTGACCTTAAACGAAATATTTAGGCCACCATTGAAAATTTACCAGGTGGTATATGTGAAAGAGTGATCGAAAATTGAGTCTCCAGAATACATTCCATAAGGCGACACCGAGGGAGACTATTTAAAGACATTATTTTCAAAGCATAATAATTCTTCAAGATAAAATAAAAATTACAAAATTGTCATTTGCAGTTATTATCATATGCAGTTTATGTTATTTTTTTCCCCGAAATGGGGCTAGTGCTTTAAGGGATTGTGAGTAATTCTGTTACCCTGACATTACCAATATTTACCATGTTACTATAATTAGAAGATTGTAATTTATTTAATTTTTTTCGATACCGTATGCAGGCCATTTTAGGCCCATGGCTTTATATGTATTAATCACACCCGAAAATTGTTTAACAACTCGGTAGGATCTTTTTCCCTTTTTTTCGACCGACCTTTTTTATCGCCTGAGCCACTGCGCCAACGTGGCCGACGATTATTATTTTACTCTACTAAACAGTTTTCTACCAGCGAAGAACTGAACGTGGAAAATGAATTCTTGAACTTCGCGGAGGTGAATTCGAAATACTTAAAACCCAAAAGTATCTGACTTTTACTAACACACAATATGTTTTAAAAAACGTACACACGATTTGTTTCAAAATGTACGAAGTTTTGTAAAAACGTGATTGGAAAAATTGTAAACCTAACTTGGGGACCGTGGCAGTTATACTACAGTGCCAATGCAATCCATCTGATTGGAGGACTAGATATTTGCTTTTGCAACCACGGCATGGGACACTTTTGTACCAACAATCTGGTTTTGCTTATGGGACATTTTCTGCTAAAGAGTATTACCTGCTTTTTTATGATTAACCTGCATATTACACAGGCCTACAAGAAAAAAAAAATTAGTGCCTAGTATTTTATAACTGATTGTAGCTATATTTGCGGCACTAAATCTAAATATGAAATCAGTTTTTCTCTATTTACTCTACTTTTTTAGATACATCCACTTATCTGTCAATATTTTTTCAATTCAATATTGTGTGTTCAAGTTAACCTAAAACGTACCGTATTATAGATTATTCTATTTGTATTGAAGTACAGTTCAAGTAGAAGAAGTTGTGTAAATCATCCTGATGTGTTTTGCTACATATGTAGCGAAAACACGTTAAAAAAAAAGAAAGAAAAACAGTTAGTAACTTTGCAAAGGCAGCTTATCTTAAATACTTTGGTATTAGGCTTGGTGATCAGGATAAACCATGGACAACAAATCTGATCTATAAAATTTGTACAGAACATTTACGACAGTAGACTAGCGGGAAAAAAAACCATATACTAAAAATATAACTGAAATCAATCGAACCAACCATAACAAGTGGACTTATCCCGTTTTAGTATCTACAAGACTCACTCAGAGGAAGTGCGATCCCAATCTTCTAGCTGCCAGAGCTCTATGATGACGAGTATTGTCCAAGCCGAGCGACTAAAATTTACTAGAACAAGGAACCAAAATTACGTTTTACCGTACAAGAGAAAAGGATACTACTATTCTTCTCTCAAGAAGACAATCTTGTATTTTGTCACGAAATTAGGGGACTCCTGGAAAAATGGGTCTTCCTTAATATTTTCGAGATGATTAGTGCCTATTTATTGACAGCTTAAAGCGAAGTTGGAAATGTATCATTCTACACAATTAGAAGAAATATGGTTCAATACCAATTGCTCACTCAACGAAAATGTAAGAGAAGAATATGACACCATAGCTTTGGTCTTGGAGAAGATAAAGTACCACGAACGTCAATGGGTGATTTATGTGGCCTTAAAAATGATAAACTTTCTCATTGGACAGCAAAGTGGCCACACCAAAGATCCTTACTTCTTGTGCCTTTGGGATAGCAGAGACAAAACACATTACTGGGTTAGAAAAGACTGACCTAAAAGAAAAGACATGGACGTTGGCGAAAATAATATAATTTACGACCCCTTAGTTGGATGAAAGAAAATCATCTTTTCTCCACTGCATATCAAGCTGAGCCTAATGAAGCAGTTTCTAAAGGCTCTTGATAAGAATGGATCATGCTTTGCATATATAGGGAAAAAATGCCTCAGTTGAGAACGGAAAAAATTAAAGCAGGAATATTTGACGGCACACAAATAAAACAACTCATTAAGGATCCTGCTTTCGTAAATTCGATAAATGAGGCGGAGCGAAAAGCCTGGATTTCATTTGTTGCAATTATCGGAAATTTTCTAGACAAACGCAAAACTATGTTGTGTCAGTTCAACAACAGTTCAACAAAATGCTTAACAGTTTCAGATATCTTGGATGTAACATGAATATTAAGGTGCACTATTTACACAGCCACTTAGACTGTTTCCTCAAAATTTAGAAGACACCAGTGAGGAACAAGATGAAAGATTTCACCAGGATATTAAAACTATGAAGGAGCGCTGCCAAGGAAGATCGAATATACACATGATGGCAGATTACTGCTGGAGTTTAAAAAGAGACTGTTCCAAAATACATTCAAGAATGTCACGGAAAAGAAGCTTCTGAAGTGTTCAGTGACTAGCTGGTTTAATCGATGACTTTTTTCTCTATCTTGATATATAATAATATTGCTATAATATAATAATAAAAATTACGTGTTTAGTTTTTTTACTTGATCCGGGGATTTAACTTAAAATAGTGTAACGTATATTTCACTATAATGTTATATGTAGCTTCTGGACAAAAATGAATGTCATCTTTGAATTCAGGGCATCAAATTCGTATGAAATCAGCTCTAAAAAACCCTAGCACCAAAACAACTCTTGGCCTGTATTAACAGATTCATTTTTAAAATACATAAACAGTGAATGACAAGTTGAATATCTAAATATCTTATGTACGCATAGAGTGTTAAAAAACTGAATTTATAATTTTCGGTCCACTGTGTTTTTCATCTTCATTCATTGATTTGGGAATAGTTTCACAAATATAGCATGTTTGGGTCGAAAGTAAACAAATTAGCGCATTGCAAACTTTTCCATCTACCATTGTTAATGACATTTTATGATGAGTAAAAATTTTCATTCCATCAACCTCAATTTTTATTGGTTGGCGGGAATTTATTTCATTCTGAATTAATTCTGTTTTTTGGCAGGTCAGTTCATTATTTTCCTTCGTAAACAGCAATTTAACTAGACCTGCATAAACATATTGATGAAGGCCTAGGGTTGTACTATACAAATTTAGCTTGGTCATTACATGAATATAATTGGAGGGAACAAATGGAAAAACAAACAAATATTTTCGACACCACAACTTTTATTTTCAAACTTTTGTTTGTATATACTGCGTACCCAACTTTCATCAGATCCATGTATAAAAATCAATTCAAAATTATTTTCAGGTAAAATTTTATTGAACGCCTCAATTTGGGAAAAGCCGACAAGCAGTGAGGTCCAATTACCTTTACAATCTGATCATTGCTCTACTTTCTCTAACTACAAATTTATAGCTGGGGGAATAACAATTTATTGCAATCGCAAATAGTAATAGGATGTATATATGTTAATCACCTTTAGCGTGATTTCTTATTTAATTGTAAGAATGTTTCGTCAAATTGTCTATAAAGTCAGCTAAGGCTTCATCATTAGTAAAGGAGCATCTATTAGATTTATTTAATTTCAGTTGTATTAATTGAAAATGAACAAGAACTTCACAATCACCCACAATGTTGATAGCGTCGTTCTTGTTAGAAGATCGTAGTTTTGATTACGCCCCAAATGTTAATTTGCTTTGAACCATTTGTTTTTTTTTTTGTTATATCATAAGAGGCATAACAACTTGAAGGCGCATTTTCATCGATATCATATTCAAACTGGAGATCACAATTTTTATTAAACCAATCATGGTATTTAGATCAAAAAATGTTTTATTTCTTCCACAAGTTTGCTAGTTTTCTTGAATGTTAGAAACTGTGCCCCTTAATTTTTTTTGTTCCATTTCACTGGCTTTGATAAAGTTGTTCATTACATCAAACTTACCAAGCCTATAAACGAAAATCATGTCCAAAGTTTCAAAATTCCTGTCTGATAATAAATTGATTTTTTTTTAGAATTTATTTCAATGAATATTGGGTTAAATTGTGTCAAATTTCAAGGCGAGGTCTCGTAGGAGTTTTAAGACATTCTTTTCTGAAGTTCCTAAAACAATTTTACAAAAATTGTAAATTTGTTCTGCGCAGTGTCTTAAAATTGAAACAAATATAGAAATACAATTCAACAACAAAAAAAAAACAAATCGTTACCTCTAATATAGTCACTCATAATTTAACGGTAATTTTTAACAATGTATAGTAGGTATTAATTTAATACGATTGAGCAGTAAAAATTTTAAACAATTGTTAGTGACAAAGGTGGGGATTGTCTTATTGTGTTATTGGTTTCGATTCTTAGTCAAATCCCATAAGATTCTGGAATTTAATTCAACAAACGTCTCTGAATTGTGAGTATTTGAAAAGAGCATCGAGTTTTGTTATCATTTAATTCCACCTAGAATGTCTATCCGATATGAAAGCATTAATCAAAAATAGCTATCTTTTTTATATCGCCAAAGTAAAGTTTGACTTTTGTTCTTGAATGTAATTGTAGTGGAATTATTTGTGGAATAACGAAAAATGGTACGGTAGGTAATGATATAATATTTATAATAATATAACAAATTGAAAATGTATTCTAGATAACAATGAATATATGGATGATTAATATTTTTGATCTTTAATATTACCAACTAGCACTAATATTTAAAATAATCCTAAATGTTCTACTCTATGTTCAACTAACTATCTTACGAACATTAAAAACCTAGACGAGAACCACCGATGCCATTCAACTCGATGCATCTCATATACAAGGATAGAATAAAAAGTCAGATATTTTTGCGACAGATGCATTTGCGATCACAAAAGTGATTACATTTATGAGAGGTAGCTTACTTTCTAGTAACGCTTCATTCATTTCAAACCGGTATGATATTTTATTTTTTCACAGTCTTCGAAAACAAATAAGTTATTTATAATTTTTGCTATCATGGAAAATCACGAATTTCGTATGTTAATTTAACACTACTTCTTTGCGTGCAAAAACCATCGCGCAAACCGTTGACGCAGAAGTTCAAGTATTATGGGGACAATGCTCCTTCACATTTCAAAATCCACAAGATGCTTTCAGATAATACGAATCTCGGACGAACACGTATAGAGCATCATATTCAAACATTTGGACATGAAAAAACCACCAGGATGAATGCCGCGTTTGCTCAATACGGACCAAAAACAAAATCGAATGACCACTTCTCAGCGATCTTTAAACATATATGAGCGCAGTTCGAAAGGGTTTCTACAGCGATTCGAAACTCTTGATGAAACTTTCATTCATCACTGTAAACCAGAAACAAAGGAATAGTCAAGATAGTGGATGTTGGGAAGCGAACATGCCCCGAAGAAGACGCCCTCATTTCAATTAAGAATTTCGATAAATTTGGACTACGAATTGACAGTGCCTCTCAATACTTGCCCTTCTCCGACGTCTTTCTCTTTCTAAACATAAAAAATGGCTGACTAGAAACATTTAATTCACATTGATTGAAGAGATCATCGCCGAAACAAGGGACTGTTTTACAGAATTGGTCCAGTCGTACTTTTTGGAATGCATAAAAACTTAGAAAATCGTTGGGCGAAGTGTATCGATCTAAAAGTAGACTTTTAGACGGAGACGTTAAAAGGAGACGTTGAAAATAAATCAATTTTTGATCGAGAAAACAATATATCATTTAAAATGTGTCTTGTTTTCAATTTACCTTTGTAGAATGCCCTTGTACTATATAAAAATGAATTTACTCGATACACAAGTTTTAAAGATAATTAAGGTAAAACGCAAGCGTGCCAGTTAATTAATAGTTATGTTGCAACGTCAGCAACAAGATGGAGCGTGGTCGTATGTGTAAGGAGCATGTAAGGCAACCATCACGCAACAGACTTGTGTTCGATGCCAATTATTATTTACTAAAAATAAATAAAATAACAAATTAAATACAAAATTTATTAATATCAAATTAAATAAAAATAAATCTTGGATATAAATAACACAAGTCAACATGAATTTTGAATTTGAAATTAGAGTATGCAACTTCAATTTTGTTTTTTTCAAAATTGTTTTTAATTGGTGGACCATCAAAAATTCCAGCTTTAAGTTTCGCTTCTGACAATTTTATAAAAAAATCTTAAAAATTTGAAAACTTCAGATTCCTGACCTAGTACTTTCACAATTTGTTTCGTTAGCTCTAACTTAATGTGTAAAGGCGACATTAGCACATTTTCAGGTTCAGCAATAGCTTTTAACGTTTTGTTTTCTCACATAAAATTCTGTTCTTATCAGCCGTGATCGTCGAACATAATGCTGAGCTACCGCTCTACTATTACACAAAGATAACACCGATATTTTGTATATCCGCCCTGTAGCATATTAAAAATCCCATCTTTTCATATCTCCTATGAACTGCCACTTATACTCTTGATATTGTAAAGCTTTGAGTAAAATTTTAACACTTTTATAGTTTTCTTAGAGATGTATGTTGTGTAGTAAAACGGCTTTCAGGCTTTTCGTGGAGCGGTCAATGAATAAACGCCATTGATTGGAACATAAGGTATCCCAATTTCTTCAAATAAACCTTTTATATCGTTACAGGGGCAAACTCAATCTTCTTTTAAAATATAAAAAATGTTTCATGCCGGTTTCGTTGATCAATTATTTTGACATCAACAAGCAGATTCCATTGTTTCAACCTCAAGAACCCAAAATGTCTACTTTACTTTTCGGTAAATTCAAATCTTAGTTATTTTGACATCAACAAGCAGATTCCATTGTTTCGACCCCAAGAACCCAAAATTTCTACTTTACTTTTCGGCAAATTCAAATCACTTATTAAGTCATTAAAGTCTTCTACGCTAATAAAATGAGATTTTAATTGTTCCTGTGACGTTAAAAATTCTTCATCTTCAACATTTTTATTTAATTGAGATGATTTATTTGGAGGTTCAGGTACTGGGAATTGTTGACTGTGTAAAAGTAGAGCAGAAAAAGAAGCAAGGTCAGGATATTCGATCGGTTTCACATTATTGTCACATCATCATTTTCCTGGATTCACTAAGCAAAAATAGCAGTCATTAACGTGGTCTCTCGGTTCTTGCCAAATTCTCGATATTGATAATTTCATATTCCGTTTTTCGCCTCGATACCAACCTAAAATAAATATAAATATAAATAAACATGTTTATAATATTTTTCTCACCGGGAACTGTTTAAACATTAAACATTTTTTGCCATTACTACAAGCAACATGTGGAGCCCATGTTGTGTGTAGCCCAGGCTTGTCTTGATTCTGAATAGGGCTGTCAAAGTATGCTTCATAGGCTTCACAAAGCTTCGCACTTTTGTCCAATTTACATTTTATAGTTCGAACTTTATTAAATTTGCCACATATTGTTACGGTTATATTTGCTTACCAGGTTTGGTTGTATGGTGTTGGAATTTCAGTTACTTAGACTTTCCATATTTTGCCATTTTGGCGAAGGTACTGAAAAGGAAATGGAGTACATTTTGCGTCGAGCCTGGTGCGTGGTTATTTTGCAATCCGGTACTGCGTAGTAAGTCGGGATACAGGGCCGTACTTTGTTGCGACCGTATCGAGAATTTGTAAGAGTTGATTACGTATTTTCTTGCTCATATTTGATTAGGCTTTGGCAGAGGGTCGGTACCATGTTTCGTTAGTTTATCTTTATTTTAGTTTAGTTATCTTCCTGGAATCACTACAAAACACTTTTCGCTCACTTTCATTCATCTCAGTCCGGTACTGGTAGTTTGGTTGATTGGCAGTACGCTAGCGGAGAGCTACAAAATTACTTCGCGGGCTTGATTTTGGAAGGAACCATTTTTGGTCTTCTCCTATCTCTTCTCCTTCCGACCACCTTCGAGAGCAGTCGACAGTGCAGCAATAGGCCTTGACCCAGTGCAGAATTTCCGCTGATTAGAATCTTGGAGTTCGGGATATTTTGGGAATAGTGCCGAGTTTATTTGTCAGCTTTGCTGGATTTTTATTGCTAACACACTGCGAGCTGCCCCCGAAACCTATCGAGGTATATTTTAGACCATCGTAGTTAGAGAACCCTCGTGGCCGTACGATTATTTGTCGTCCGACGAATAATTCTTTTTTAACCCAGATAGGGGTAAGAATAATTTAACCTAATTAAAATATTTGTCACAATATTTATAAAACCTCTTTCTAGTTTTTTTTTTTTGGTAGTGGATTGATTCCCTAATTTCATATTTTCCTGTACACGTGGTTAATCCGGGTGAATCTTTGGCTTCTTTCCACGCACGTCTTTGGGTGTCCTCGAAGTCCTCACGACCCACAGGACCAGACCCACGGGATATCGGAAACCGTAAGGGGTAGACAGACCAACGTTCCGCCTCACGTGGCCCGTGCGACACTCATCGGGGAGTTTCGTGGATTGACTGACCAAAGATAAGTTATCATCTTACTAGTCATATTATATTAGTTAGGTTTATTACTGTTTCTTATCTATAAGACATCTTTACTAAAGTGCCTGTATTTTACTAACATAGTTAATTTCTGATTATAACCAAAAATCCCTCTCCTATTCTTTGGCTTCCACGATATTTTTTTAAATGATGATAATAAATGTCTAAGTACAGAATAATGTTTTCTTTTATCGCCTGAGAATCTCATGTTCTCTGAGCAGTAATTAGCCCTTGGAAATATTCACCATATTAATATATATTGTATTTTTTTGAAAGGTACTTTTTTTGAAGCCCTAAAACGGGTAACAATATATAACAAAATGCATCAGCATCATGCTTACACTTTCTCGAAAACATTTCAACCTTTTTGAGACTGTAATACTTTATTTTTGTTTGCAACTTGAGCGCAATCTGACGGTTCCGCGCGAATGTAACAATCCCTCTCCTCTTTTCGCGGTATATTTAAATATACAAACATTATTTACTGTTTCTATGAAAACAAAAAAATCTGTAATATCTTATTTCACTATATAATTCATTGATTTTTAGCTGAACTTTTTTGTAAAACCGAAGAGCTTTTATATCAAAAGAGCCAATAAGAGTATTTTAAATAAAATAAATAATTTAAAAAACCTCATTACCCGAATATTAAAGTATAATATTCGAGAAATGAAGGCAACGTTTTTACAAATACAAAGGAAAATATAATAATATAATTTTCCAGGAAAAAATCAATGTTTAATTTCACTCCATCTATTTCAAAGTAAATAATTCTACTCCATAAATAAAATTATCTCTCTCTCTTAGGTAAAAATTGCGCAATGCTGAAATGATGCTAAATTAATATCACTTTAATAACATACGTTTTTCGATTGCATTTCTTTATTTGTCTTCAAGAAAGCAATAATTCACGTTTAAGTTTCGTTATAAAACTGTTGATATACCAGGTGTAGCGGTTAATAATTCTTATTCTTTTTAAGAGATGCCGTTGGAAACAAGAGTCGGTTCACAGTCTAATCTTTTATGTCATTTTGTTACTATGGCCATTGATGTTTAAACGATTTCCAGTTAGTGTCATATTTTTTTCGTTTGGTGAACATCGAATTTTGAGCCAAATAAAGAGCACGTACTGCTTTTCTTATTCAATAAAAAGAAAAGCGAGTGAAAACCGTCGTATACTTGTAATAATGGGCTGCATGCCATGGAAAAGTTCCAGAAGGCAAAAAAATGGGTACCAGACCAGCTGAACGACAGACACATGGAAAAGCGAAAAATGGTGCCCAAAGTTATGCTTTCTCAGTGTGAAAGAAAGACCTTTGCATTGGATCGTGGCTGGAGATGAAAAATGGATATACATTTTGAGAACCCAAAAGGCTGAAAATCATGGATTGACCCAGGACCGAATCGCTTTGGAAAGAAGACAATTCTGTTCATTTGGTGGGATCAGAAAGGTGTCGTGTACTATGACTTTCTGAAACTAGGTGAAGCAGTTGATATCGTTCGCTAGCGTTTGAATCATGCATTGATCGAAAAGCGATCAGAATGGATTACACCCGCCGTACTCACCAGATTTGGCCCCTTTCGACTACCTAACGTTTTCAGCGATGTCTCACGCACGGTCCATGAAACACTTCAAGAATTACGGAGATATCGACAAACAGCTTGATGGCTGGACCATTTCAAAAAATGTACGGTTTTTCTGGGAGGGCATCCACAAATTGCCAGAGAGATGGAAAAAAATGTGACAGAGAAAACAATAACATGTGGTTATTTACTGTTTATAGTTATTCACCCTTTGAAACCATACCTATGCCTCGGAAATATCAGTTAATGGTAGTGTGGCATACTCTTAATTGCCCTGAGAGTTTCCTAGTGCTTGTTCTAGAATCTGCATCCCCAGCTGCTCTTAAAACATCGGCATCGAGAGACCGTTGACGACCTGATCTTCCTATATATTCAAGACTCATGTTTGGCTCCCGTAACCTTTTGACCAGAACTGAGTGATGCGAATTAATACGGCACATTTTCCTTCTACTTCGCGAATGTCATAGATAGCGTCAGTCGCTTTAAAATCATTTTTAAAATATTGTCTTCAAATTGCCATAACACTTAGGAATAGTGCCAAAGAGCTTTAGAAGCATTCCTCATAAATAAACGCAAATACTTTTGCTACGCCCTAATATTACTGTTAAAATAATTAAAAAATACCGTTAATTAACATACAAATGCGAATATCAAACCATGACATTTGCTATTCCACCGTTAGCAGTTATAATACAAAAACAATTTAAAAATCCAATAAATGTTTCAACAAAGTGCAAATAACAATCGAATAACGCTCGAATTTAATTTAATATATCTGTTCAATAACAAAATTAACATGGCCTAAAATTCCTGAAACACTCTCAAAGTTCTGTTGTAATTTGCTCTCGGTAATTTTTTAAATAATTTATTTCTGCTTTTAAAACAACAACAAATACATATCCTAAATGCGTACAACCATAAATATGAATTTTACAAAAACAATTTAAATTAATCTTTATTTAGCATATTTAACGAATTAGTCTAGTTTAAAATCAATTCATTTTTGTATTTTTTTTTAATGGATTTTGCTTTCTTAAATCAAACTGAAGGTAGAATTATATTAGACTGATCCCTAAAAGTTTTTTTTTAACTCAAAGAGATTTGCGATAAAAAACTAATCACATTTTTTCGACGTACATTTCGGTAACCACGTTAGCGTCACCAGTAACTGAAATTTGGAGATTTTAGTCATTCAACAAATTCAATGTTGATGTGTCCCAAGAACAAAGCAAAAACAAATTCACGGCAATACCATTTGTTATCAAAAATGGTTTGCTAGTCCTCGTGTTAATTGGGTGTCAAAACTCATCCACTCAAGCATGAACATGATATAAATATTGGTAACTTAAAACTTATGAACACTTGGAACACTTTAAAGAAGTATTAGAGGGTAAGGATGTCACAGTAAGTGATAAGAAGAGACCAAAGGAAAACCAACAGCAATTATCAATATTCAATCAAAGGTAACATTATCCAGTATAACGAAGTTAATAGTGCAATTTATATAGGTAAGAATGGGAAGGCTGATTGAAGTTATAATTGAGGGAACAGATTTTCTCCTTAAAACACAAAACGCTGCATAGAAGAATCGAGAGCAGAATATACCGAGGGACTGGGAAGTAGCAATCATTTTGCCAATTTTTAAAAAAGCAGACCGCGCAATGTATCATAATTACAGAGGGATTTTCCTATTAAGTGCAACGAGTAAAATATATGAACGCATACTAGAAAAAAGATTAAAAGGAGAGCTGAAAAATAAAATACACAGGATCATATTTTTAAGTTGCGATAACTTATTATAAAGACCTTGGAAAGACAAAATAAGTTATATTTGTGTTTTGTGGATCTTCATAAGGCATTCGCCAGTGTTTATTCGACGAATATAATTATATTACGAATATAGTTATATTCAACAAATATAGCAGGCCCTACATAATAAAGAAGTGAATAAACACCTGATAGAGGCAAACCAATCTCTGTACTCAAATTGTTGAAATTATGCCAGAACAAATAGCATGAGCTCAAGCAAATTTGTAACAAATAAGGGCGTTAGACAGAATGGTATTTTGAGCCCGCTATTGTTTATCATTCTTAGCGCAGAGTTAGCCAAGGAAGTGGATCTAAATATTCGAGGAGCTAAAATAAGTGTTCATAAACTTGCAACGATTGAAATAAAGGTACTAATTTATGCGGATGATCTGGGGTTACTGGGGGAAACAGAAGCGTAATTGCAGAAGTCTTTGGATGCGTGGAACAAGGCTTTTACAAGAAATGGTCTAAGAATAAATGTGGATAAGACAGAGCTGATGGTTTCAAAATGCTTGGAGGACCTTCATATAAGGTTGAACAAGGTAAATGTAAAGCAAGTTGATAAATTTAAATTAGACTAATGCTTATTATACAGTGTATAAACCCTTTTTCTGTAGAAGGAAAATCATTAAGGAGACCAAAGTTAAAGTTAATAGCTCGGTGATAGTGCCTATAGTGACTTAGGGTAGTGAATCATGGGTGTTGTCTGAACAGCAAAAGGCAAAACTACAATTATTCGAGATGAGAGTGTTAAGAAGAATTGAAGGAGTGACACTTGTGGGATAGGCTAAGAAATACTGAGATAAGGGAGAGATTGGACGTTAGAGGGATATTGGAGATGATTGAGAAAAACCAATTGCGATGGTTCCGGCACTTCGTGCGGATGCCAGACGTGCGAGTGGTAAAGAGAGTGTGGGCCATGGGTGTGTAAGGAGGGAGGAAGAGAGGAAGACTGAGGAAAACTTGGAACAGGTCGATCGCTGAAAGCCTGGCGAGGTAGGGAATTGATTGGAAAGGAGCAACGGTGATGCCCAGAGGCATAGAGAAATGGAGAAGATTCTACCAAGGGGACTGATGGATAACCCAAACCTCTACACCCAGTAGGGTAGAAGAGGTGAAGAGTAAGTAAGTAAGTAAGTCAAACTTATGAAATAAAACATGAAATAAAATGCATATGAAAACATTCAAGTAGCAAAATGTAAGAAAACCATGAATCGAGATAAGGGACATGTTCCATACGGTTAACTTCCTGAATTATTAATGTAAGTAAACCGGGTTGATTTTACGGTCCATGATGTGTATGTGCTTCATTATATACTGTTATAGATTAGATCATCTCCTGATGATGCTAACAAGTTTAGCAAAATGGGCGTCAAGAAAATAAAAACTTAAAAAATGAACTTTCACATGGATAAATCAATCAATAATTTAAAATATAAACTAATTATTTGGTTAAACTCAAACAGATTTACCACTAAATTCCAAATCAAATCATTTTCTGTTGATGCACCATGTTTAGCAAAACGCGCGTCGGGAAATTAAATAATGTGATTTGGTGTTTAGTGGTAAATCTCTTTCAGTTTACTATTTCACATCGAAAGTTCCAATAGAAGAATTGAAATTACTTGATGTTTAGTATTTCAAACCAAAGATTCCAATGTAAAAAGTAATCTACTTTATTTATTTGATGACAAATCAACGGAATTCTTATTAAATTTAAAAGGGCATGTTTTTTGATGGATAATTCATTTTATAGTTCAGAGTCATTGTTAATAGGGAAATTGTTAGTTTCGACACTAATTCCAGCCCTTGATATTATAATATCGTTATTTGAAGCCCCATTCATATAGGCAAGAAGTCTGCCAATCTGTATGCTGGGTGTGATTATTTTCTTCGAGTCCAAACGATTGTACTTGTTGCCCCCCGTCTAGAAACTGTTTTAAGTGGTCTAAAATTATTAAATAATTTCTTAAAATTCAACAAAATAACTAGCAATGCTTTCAATGAAAACATGTGTTGTGTGTTTCCGAAATACGCCACATTTCAAAATCTAATGATTGGTTTTGTTGGAGTTAAAAATGTTCTACAGATCATCTAGGATCAGGGCTTTTTACACAAATTCTATGATATTTACAATATACACATCCTAATACATTCTTTTTATTTGAATTCCGATATTATCTTGCTCCATTCTTCCATATTAACCCAGTTATGCCCACAGTCCTTCTAGAAAGACACTTCACAGATCACTTTGTTATCGACACTTAAGTAAACTACTCTGCACGAGATGGCAGCGTGTGATTTCTTAAGTAAAAGATGTATACTAACAGTTAAAGTTAAATAACCATAAGTTCGTTGTGATCTGTGTAGTTTTTGTGTCACTTTAAAAGTTACCATGGTCATGACTTCAAAATGCTTCGGTAAATTTATTTTATAATTTTTTTATTTACAGGAGTACATAATTTAGTTTACATATTTAGGGGTATGTAATTTAGTAGTATTCGGACAGCATATATAAAGGGTTTAAAAAAAGTTTGGTTTGTTATTAACATGTGGCATAGTCTAAAAGGACTGTGGGCACAAAGATATTCTTTTTTCAGGGGACTTACACTTGATGATCTTATAAGAATGATAAAAATAAATGACAATGTCAACACGAACAATATGGATATTGTAATTATGCCACCGTAATTATGCACAACAATGCCTGCGACGAATTAACAGACAAAGATTCAGGCGATGATAAGAATCTAAATATAAACAATGTTCCTGCTTCTCAACTTAGGACAGAAGCTGAATTATTTGTACCACTCGTTGATGAACAAGAAGATGGGCTATGGGAAGAAGAAGATTTAATTTCATTGTCCGAAGTGATTCCACTGTTCGTGATTTATTGAAAGAAAGAGAGCATTTAACCGAAATCAAAAATAAGGAATATAAATGGACAAAACCCGATTTTTACAATTCGCTTTCTTTTTTCGCTTTTTAAATCTCGAACTCTAATCTAATAACTCTCTAATCTAATCTAATATCTCCTATACAAGTCTTCAAAAACATCATGGATGCAGAAGCAATTGAAATATTTGTCTTGCACTAGCAATTATGCAGCAAGTCAAAACCGAAGCGCAGACGAGATCAAGGTTTTTATGGCGATTTCACTTATCAGTTAGTACGTTTCGATTCCAAGGTATAGGATGATAGAGAATTCTGAAGGTTCCCATAATAATTTTGTATCCGAGTCTATGTCGCGAAATATGTTTGAACATATTTTAACAAATTTACATTGTTGCGGCAATAATAATTTAGATCAATCAGGCAAATAAAGGCCGTAAAGTCAGACCATTTTTCACTAAAATGAATACGCGATTTTTGGATTTTGTCTCTTTGGAACAATTTCATTGTATAGGTGAAGCCGTCATAGCTCCAAGCAATTTATTAGGGGGAAACCGCTGAGATACGGGTACAAATTTTTGGTTGGAACTACCGCCGGTGGATACATAGTGTGCTATGAACCATACCAAGGAGCCAAATCCGAAATAAGGAGTCGATATAAAACTTTAGGATTGAGACCTTCTGTAGTATTACAGTACACTGTATGTGCACTATATGTATTACTCACTCAGGACAAGCTACCAAATAATCTTTACTGTCGTAGATCAATTCTTCTATTGAAACCTTTGGTATGATGCACTAAACTTGAAGAGATTTACCACTAAACACCAAAACACTTTTTTGAACTGCACGACGCACGTTTCGCTCAATTTATTAACATCCATAATAAATATTATGAATGAAAAAAAAATTAAAAACATGAAATAACTCACCCAATACATCCTTTTGGCCTTCTGCATTAAAAGAAAACACAATAAATGCATATAAATTAAAAAGTCTGAAATATTTATACATTCTGTTTTAATAGAACTTTTATTCTCTGCAATTTTATTACTGCATTGCTGCATTGCATTATATCTGCAAATATAATTGACAGTGTTGACAGTAAACTTGAAGAGATTTACCACTAAACACCAAAACACTTTTTTGAACTGCTCGACGCACGTTTCGCTAACCATGTGATGATGATGATTTAATCTAAATCAGATTAAATCATCTCCTGATGATGCTAACATGGTTAGCGAAACGTGCGTCGAGCAGTTCAAAAAAGTGTTTTGGTGTTTAGTGGTAAATCTCTTCAAGTTTAATCTTTACTGTGACATTTTTTTTTCAACTCTATCCTTGATTGATATACTAATAGAAAGAGGAATCAAGTGTATGGGTACTATTAGAAAAAATTGGCTTAGTAGTTGTCTCTTGGTATCTGATCAAGACTTGAAAAAGAAAAGAGGAGCTTGTGACTATAGGGTGTCAGATGACAAGTCCATAAATATTATTAAATGGTCCGACAACAATACGGTACACATTGTCTCCAATTATTATGGTATAATGCCACTTCACCCTCTTACCCGATATTCCTAGAAAGAAAGGAAAAAAAGTTACGCGTGCAGCAACCACAAAACATTAAAAGTTATAGTACCAGCATGGGTTGCGTTGATCATAGCGACCAAAGCATTAGCTTATACCGAATTAGTGTAAGAGGGAAAAAATTGAATTTCCCCCTCACTGCGCATATGTTTGACGCGGCCGAGCAAAATGCATGGCAACTGCGTCGAAAGCAAAATGGATCATTTGTCCTTCAGAACAAAATGTTGCTTTTTCATTGATTTAAAGCAATAAAGAAGAAAGGGGGGTTGGTTTGTGTAGAAGATTTGGCAGTGCTTCTGCATTAGAGAATGCAGAATCAAGAAATGATAAAATGGACCACCCTCATTGAAGAACAAGATAAATAGACAAGATGTCGGTTTTTTCATAAGAAGGTATCAGCAAAATGCCATAAATGCAGAGTTGCCCTTCGTGTGAGATGTTTCATTTCTTATCAAACAAAGGACTGAAGCAAGAACTACGTTTGTTTTTTTTTGTTGCTGTTATTGTTAGTTTATGTATGTTGTTAGTTTATGTTTATTGTTAGTTTATGTATTATTTCGGTGAACTCTCATTTTACATTATTTATAACACATTTCCAGTAAAAATTATATTCTTGAAATTATGTTGATTTATGTATTTACTCTTGTATATATGTCTACTGTCTTTTCAAAAGGATAGCCATTTCTCAGTAACCCATAGTCATATTTTTTTTCAATTTTTAAAGCTTGTGTTCGATTGTCGAGAACCCATAAAACAACATACAAATTGGGCAAAAATGATGGGCTTATTTGGGTTAAGTGCTTTTTATTCTGTACTATTTCAGTTTCTGACATCAACTAAATCTTCCATTACATTGCCATGCTACCTCTTTCTCGATCTTCCTTTATTCCTTCTAACGATAGAGCCTCTGTAAAAGGCCCATTTTGTGATACTCTCCCTTCCAACATCAAGATTTATGTCCCAGCCAACTTCCTTATTATTGTGCCTTAAGATAGATGCTAACGTCCGGTTCCTTAGAAAGTTCATTTGCTTATCTCGTTTCTTTAATGTTTCTTTAATATCCAGATCTCTCTGGCATATATTACTATATGTCCGACCATCGTTATCAAAATATCTTTGCCTTGCGCGATATTTATCTTGATTTCACTAACATTTTCAGACCATATTTTTGCTTCCCTTTTGCGAATCTGATCTTCAATTCCATTGAAAAAAAAGTTCTTTACCCCTTTCATCTATTACAACTCTCATATATAAAAAAAATCTGACGTCCTCAAATGTATATTCCTTTTCTTAGCAAATTGATAAATACACGTATCAATTTGATTGATTTACCATTTTGTACTGCATGTTTCTTAGACCTGAACGACCGTCTATCGATTACCCTCTAATAGCATCAGTTAACATGTTGAACGGGCCATTAACAATTGCTTTGTTCTTAGACTTCAGTTTTGCGAACAACCTACGCAGAAGGCCTCTCAGAATGAATCCACTTTTACCTAATCTCGTTATAAGCATAATTTAGGGGCCGTAATTCCTTCTCCGTTTTTGTACATTTACCTGGAGAATAATTACAAAAACTACAAAGTGTTCTATGAGGTTGTTTCAATAAATTTTTAAAATTTGTTGTATTTATTAACATAATCAACTTGCAACACTGACGACGTTCCAAATCTTTAATACGTTTAATATGGTACCATTACTAGCGAACCATTTTCTCAGGTTTAGGAAAAAGAAATAATTACTGGGTGTTAAATCGCACGAATGCGGCACATGTGGAAAAACTTTCAAATGGCACTTCCTTTTTTGGCTAGATATGCACGTTTAGCATGAATAGTTCCCTTTGACTGATCCAGTAGTAAAGGGTAAAACTCATCGGTAATGGTTATGTCACTTGCCTCTCCCAGAAAATCCTTGCCATTACATTTATTGAATATATAACCATTTCTTGTTCATTGGGATATTATTATCTGCTCCTGACCACCGTTAATAGTGAATCAATTAGTAATGTTGTAAAACGTCAAATAAAGTCAATAGAATCACGTTTAAATAAGTCTAAACACTCTCAAGAAACTGCTTACTCGAATGATTTTTTATTATTATTTAGGAAACGCAATACCCATCGAGCAAAAACCTTTTTTATACCGAGCGATGGTGCAATGTCAGTAAACTAGCGTACCTTCAGTGGGACATTATTTACATTATAGTAGTAATTTTTGGGCATCCCAAAGGTTCATTATTTTCACCGGATGTACAACCATGTTAAAATTTAGTAGTTCACTTGTTTACGGTCGAAAACAAAGGGGAAAAATTATTTCAGGTGGAATCCAACTCTTCCTGCACGTCCGCCAGCTTTCAACCGTCCAAAATAAGATACTTTCTGATAGCTCGAACTAATATTTTATCCATTTAACATTTATATTTCATCCGCTTTACACAACCATTACAAACAAACAACTAAACAGACGCGCCAGAAACTCCACAGCATGCGTTCTAACGAATCATACTTGAAAAATACCGTAGTATTTTTTTTAATATTCGCACGATCTCCTTTAAATCACAATTATCTCCTTTATCGCATCATCTCCCTTAAAACAAATAAATTGATTGACTTAAACGCAAAACATATAATTAGAAATTTTAAATAATACACCAAAAAATATATTACCCTAAACATAATATAAAATATCCTAATTATTACAGATAACCAAAATCTTTTGGACACAATTGAAATAAGCTATCAATTTAATTTAACTCTCAACTGGTATGGTGACTTTTTTAGCTTCTTAAGGTATGATGGGCCATGGGTGACCCACGAATATTATATAATTATAAAAAAAATATATTCAAAAGTGTTTGTGTTTTATTTTTTTATTCGAATTGTTTAGATATATATTTATATTAAAAAAATATAAAAATACAAAAGTTAAAATATTTTACTCTCTAGTGTTGAAATATAGAAAATGTTTGACATTTTAACAAGTGACATTTTATTAACATCCATAATAAATATTATGAATGAAAATAAAATTAAAAACATGAAATCACTCACCCAATACATCCTTTTGGCATTCTGCAATAAAAGAAAACACAATAAATGCATATAAATTAAAAAGTCTGAAATATTTATACCTTCTGTTTTAATTGAACTTTTATTCTCTGCAATTTTATTATCTGCAAATATAATTGACAGTATTGACAGTAAACTTGAAGAGATTTACCACTAAACACCAAAACACTTTTTTGAACTGCTCGGCGCACGTTTCGCTAACCATGTTAGCATCATCAGGAGATGATTTAATCTAAATCAGAATAAATCATCTTTTGATGATGTTAACATGGTTAGCAAAAACTGCGTCGAGCAGTTCAAAAAAGTGTTTTGGTGTTTAGTGGTAAATCTCTTCAAGTTTAGTGTTTCACACCAAAGGTTCCAATAAAAGAATTGAGTGTTGACAGTATTGATTTACAAATACCTTTCTGGCACACTGAACATTTCTGTGGGTATATAGTATAGTTATCAATGTGACACATATAACAAAGCCTTATTTTTTTGTCCATGGGAATAATGCCCCCTGAAGCTTCCGTAGTTATGCCAATCTGAGGTTTGATCAATGTCCGAAGATCTGTTGGAATTGTTTGTATTGTTACCCTGTTTTTTAAATGGTCCATTATGAGATCTTCTCCAACGGAGATAATAAATGCCTCGACGTTCTGTAAATGCATTATTTGCGCTCTTATACATAACACTTACATTAACGCCCATTATATTGACCATCGCATAAAATAAAGTCAAGGGCAATGTTTACTTTTACGACCCACATTATAACAGGCACATTTTTAGTTCAAACTATCTACCCCCACCTTTTGTTGAATTGTAGAAATCGATAGCTTCAGGAAGACATTTTTCATCTTGAATTATTGTATCTGTATGATGCAATGAAGATAACATTATAACAGCTTTGCGTTTCTTAGGCACGTAAGACAAAATGGTGAAATTTTTTGTAAAGCCAAATATTGTTGATGAAACTGGGCGATGTTTAGATAAAAATTCATTTGGTATTGCTCTTTTATTTTTAATCAGCATTCCTGTATATGTCAAACTAACTTTTTTTAGTTCTGTTGCAAGTTCTATTGACGAAAACCAGTTATCGCCGGTAATGTTACGGATACTGTTTATAATTGATGGAACAAGTTGTAAATCATTCAAAGTTGGAACTGCCAATTTTCTTGGATTAGGAGATGTGTTTACCGGAATATATAAATATATTTAGTAAATAAGTTGTCTTTGCATTACAAAGATGCATTATTTTGAATCCATATTTGTTGGGTTTATTGAGCACATACATCTTGTATCTACATTTTCCCCTAAATCCAACAAGCATCTCATCAACGGGCATGTACTCACCACAAGCATAATTTGACTGGGAATTGATAATCACGAGGTTGAACAATTCTGATATACTAGCAAGTTTATCACCATTAATTTCTGATTATTTCTTTTCTTGTGCTATTGTCTTCAAATATCAATGCTGAACACAAAAAAACCGTTTTAAAATCATAGTAAATTTAAATTAGTCAAACAATAAATTTTCAACTATCAACAATACAACTATCAACTATCAACAATCAAACAATAAAGTTTGTCCCTATATGTCTCACCAATTAAATCTGGAATTTTAGACCTAATTTTGTTTTCAGCTCGAGTTTTAATACTAGCGAAGGTATTTTGGACCACCTGTATTTATTGTTCTTAAAAAAGTATGGCTTATTTTTATCTATGTTCTCTTCACCTGTATCCCTGTTCTATGTTCCTGTATATCTATGTTCCCTTCACCTCTTCAATACTGTTTTGATTGTCCTCTTTCTCAGTATCCCTTCTCTACTATTTCAGAATCACTTTCATGACTACTGAATTTACTTTCACCAGACTCATATTCATTAATATAGGCATTTACAGCCTCCCGCAAAAGTTAAGGGCTTGTTTTTGTCCGCCTTGTAAAAATATTTAAAACTACGTATAAGGTATTATGGGATTTGACCGGAGGCCTGCACAGTTCACAAACGAGTAGTCCTTTACGCATAGGGCAACTAGTGACTAAATGTAACGATCAAATTAAAAAAAATCATAAAACACCAATGATGACGTCATATATCCGGTTGATTGCCGGACGAATGTAAATTGGTCTGGGTCACTACTGACCCATCATACCAGTTAAGGGTTAATTAACCAATAATAACCATGTAATTTATTTAGCGCCTTTGTACAAAGGAAACGTTCTCAATTAGATAGATACACCGTAATATCTTACATTTTCATCAAGTAGTTTAAATTTTAAAAAAAACTTAATTTGTGGTTAGAATCAGTTAGAACTTTAGTTTTTTAAACAAAAGTATCTAAATATCAAAATGTCAACCGGAAACTAAACAAAACCAATTTTAAAAGGGAAATAAAACCCTTGTCTCGAGCAAAACAAATACAACGTTCCAAATACAGTGGCTTATCTGGTGTTCCGAACAGTCTAAGTAGGTCCTTCTCCTATCTAAAACAATATGAGCGCCAAAATTGAATAGGGAGCCTTCGAGGGTCCTTTATATGCAAAACTCGACTTTGGACGGCTTAATTGGGGCTTTGGAAAATTAGAGAAAGAAATGACTGGATCAGTAGTCCGCATTGCATTCTTACTCGTTCAATTTCACGCGTTTCTAAGCATTCGCCTTTCTAATTTATTTCTTCTCACTTTAAGTCCTTCATAGAGCCGGAAGCATCAGACGTCAAACTTTTAGGCTCCGCAAGTTTGTTGAATTAGCATTTTATCCTAATTTCAAAACCAATTAAAATATCGCCTTATAATACGTTTTTCTTCGTACTCAAGTTTGTAGAAAGTCATTAAGCTGCGACTTTGAGTTAACATAGCATGTTCCTATTAGCTTAAAAATGTTAGTTTATAATAATTTTTTATCGTTCATTTTAAGCTCTCTTGCAGAAATGTTCCAAATATAATCAAATTAAAAACAATATTAGTTATAACAACTTTTTCACGAAAATATTATAACTATAACTCTTTTTATATATTTTGAACGATGGTTGTTTGGAAAACTTTTATTAAAACGTTTAAAGATAGAATACGTGATCAATCGTAGAAAAGTTAGTAGTTTGTGATATAAACAAGTTCTGTTAAAAAGTATTTTCTTTTTGTTCAAAGTTTCTTTCTACAATAGCAATATGTTTTTGTAAAATTATCTTCCACAACTAAAATTGTGATTTTATTATTGATTTTGTTCCATTGATGCCAACAGTTGCCCACGGATATTTTTCTTAATATTCTTGGATGGCTGGAAATAACAAATTGCTAAATTGATTACCTGTCATGGTATAATTACTACTAAAATGATTTCATGTACACGAGGTGTGCAAATGAATGTAAATGAAATAAAACTGGAGGCGGTAGAGTTCGATCTGGCAACACTGTTAGCTTCCTCTATAGAGGAAATACATGCCAACATATGATGCGTCTTTACTACGAATTTAAACTTCCCGTCACTTGGTGGGCCGTAGCATTCTTTTGATGAACGAGATTTTTCTAGTGTCTTCTGTAGCAAATTTTTAATCTTTAATTTGCTGTTATTTTTGTCCGTAGTGAGGTTGAAGTGTGCCATTCAAGGCTCTGGTGTTTTATTTTCGGGTCGTATTCAAAAATCGAAAACTCTTCATCAGTAATGACATATTCCAGAAAATGAGAGTCACTTTCGATCCGGCCCAAAAAGTCAAGACACTTAGTCAGGACATAGTTTCCATTCTGTTGTTCTTTTGATTTTTTTTTTATTTGGATATGGAAAAAATCCTCGAAAAAACACCCGATCTGAATGGGCCAGGTACTGTGGGATTCAGCTCATAAAGCTAGCCACTAAAAATCCACCCTCCTTTGTAGTGAACCTTGTGTTCTTCTAGTATTACTCCTGGAAAGTCACAGACAAACATATCGAGGACTTCACGGCATTAAGTCATAATCATTAAATGACTTCACTGAAGTAAATATTCAAAATTGAAAGTTGTTATCGTCAGCTTTCCGGAATTTTTTGATATCTGCCTTATGCCTCATAATTCCACTCAGCATCTCCCCCACGGCACTCCATGCTTCCTCGTCTTCTAGCATTAGTTCTGCGATATTTTCCTTTGTTAGATTTGCCGATTGTTAATTGGTCTGCTGATCATTTCTTGAGCCTCGCTCCTAAACTGAGAAAACTCTTTGCACAAAAGGGTTATCCCCCCTTCCCTTACAGATCCAACAACCGGCATCATTTCTCTTAGGGATTCTTTTGAGATAGGAACCAAAAACTCCATGTCCCGAAATGGCCTGGCTTTGGTAGCGCCCAGTATTTCCCCATTTCCTCCAGTGCCACCTTCTGAAGTGTTTTATGAAGGTTTTCACCGAACATTCATACAGTGCCCATCTGTCCTGCCACTTCATCAGTAGTCTTTTTCTAATATATGTTCGGTGATTCTTTCCATTTACCATAACTGATTCCCGTTCCTTAACAACCAGATCCATGGGTGGCATCCCTGCCAGCGTCTGTAGTACCGCCGTGCAGGTAGTTTTTTTCGCATCCGTGATCATTAGGCATAGCTTACAGTAAATTCTCTTTAGGAGATATATACAATTTGAACCTCAGGGACCTCGACCGAATTGATGCCCCGTACAGGATGACCGACGTGGCTGTTGAGGCTATAACTCTCCTTTTTCCACTTCTTAGGTCTCCAATGGTTGGCATGATTATCTAAAAGTTATTTAGTAGGACGTGGACCCTTTCACACGTTTTTTTGTCGATAAATATGCCCATATATTTTTATACTGCTGACTGTGCATAGTACCCTTATAATGGGGTCAAAAAGTCTTGAGAGTTCTTCTGTCTGGCAGAATCAGAACTTCTGTCTTGTTGTTCGCTACATTCTTACCGATTTTCTGAAGCTTTGTGATTGTCCGCTGTACGGCGTAGGTTGTATTATCCTCCAGAATCTTTGTGTCCTTGTTGCGTATGCAACCAGATCTACCTCCAGTTCATGTCTAACCTCTAATCCTGGACTGTAAAAAATATTTTAAAATGCTACATTGCTGGCGATTTTCACAAAGGTGACATAAAACAACAAGTGCATCAAGACTCCAGCCTGAAAAAAGCTATGCAATTAGCACTATTAAATGACTTAGATTGTACAATCCACAATATGCAGCTTGCTATTCGAAATTGTTTACAATCGCAGGAAGACATAAAAAACTTCAAACAAAGATGTAAGAACATTTTGACTCATTTCACTCATTTTAATCATTCCACAGTTGCTCAAAAACAACTGCAAAAAATTTAAGACAGGTTGAATCAACCGCATCTCGAAGTGTTCCAAGATTGTGTAACGCGATGGAACAGTACCTTTTATATATGTGAGCGATTTTTAAAGGTAAAAAATGCATTAAGTTTTTACATTAACGACAGTGACATTGACCCAATTTTGTCAGAAGAGTGGAAAATCATAGAATGCTGTGTTGAGCTATTGAAACATTTTGAAGAAGCCACACGGGAACTAAACAGCTCTCAGAGATTTAACAAGATCACAGGATTCTGATCCAATTCGGCTATCAGTTACGACTCTGAAAACTGAGGTTTCTGCAAAATGTTCTGTTTTGGAAGAGAACAATTTATATGCCATATCTTCTTACTTAGATCATCGCTATAAGCACAATTTTTTCAAGCCAGTGACTGAAGAAAAGGTTAAAGATGAAATAATGATGAGCTATAGAGCTGATAATAAAAAGGTAAATATGAGCTGATAATAAAAAGCTAAAAGAATAAGAATGAGAGATTCTCTGGAAAAAACTACAAAAAAACCATGGTCGTCAGGGAAGTCATGCTTAAAAACCGATCTTGCCATGATGCTAGATTCTTCAAGTAAAGGTAAAAGTCAAGAAAAAACTTCTGACAGTAGTAGCCCCGTTGCTGTTCTTAAGAAGGAATTGCTCCTGTATCTCAATAAAAAAGAATAAGTGTATCTGAAAGTCTTCTTAACTGGTAAAGCGTTAATCATAGTGAATTCAAAATGCTATTTACTATAGCACGCCGATATTTGTCGCCTCCACCAGCCAGTGTTCCAAGTGAACAATCGTTTAGTGGCGCGGGATTAATCTACGAACCTCTGCGAACCAGGCTAGAACCTGAAAAGGTAGCGACTTTGCTCTTCATTAAATATAATGTACCAATTTTTAAATTTTTATTTTTTTTTCATTTATTTATGTACCTAAATTAAGTATCTTTAAAAAAAACTTGACATCCACATTCGCGGATTTAAGCCTTAAAATATCCGCATTCGCTTCTGCATTCACTTCCGCAACCACGGATGCAAAAAATTCTGCATCCGCAACATCCCCGATATAGACCGAATAAATATCCCAAAAAATGATGTAGACCATGCGGTGTACATCGTGAAAACGTCTCAAAACATATGACTAGTTCAATACTTACCATAATGTACACCGAAATATTCCGAATACACCGAATGTTCATGTTGATCCCATGCTATCTACCCTTTTTAATACCAAGCTGTACATAAAGGTCGGGGCAACAGTTTTCTGATCTACGTAATTATGATTACGCAGTATTGCCAAAATGTCCTGATTTTATGACATTTTGCATTGTATCTCATCTTTTCTGGTCAGTTTTATATGTGAAAGTACATGTAAAAATTAGCAGAAACACGTTTATCAATACCAAAAACATAAAATAGCTTAAAAAGTAAGATATAAAAAGTAGCAGGTGAAGCTTATGGTGACATCACGTGTAACTTCAGTTAAACAATTCACCTTGAACACCACTCGAAAAAGCCAAATGATATTTTGATGAAGCATAAATATATGTGTTATAAGTACAAGTTCCTATTTTTACATGTTAATATATTTTCTAGTAATTTAAAAATGCCATCCCTCTTGCATATCGAGTACTGGATTTGCGGAAACCCAATTTTGATCTGTCAATTTAAGGATTAACTAAGCTGCTTTCTGCAATAAAAGTACCAGCAATTTTGATTCTCTTATGCGACGTTGTATGCTCAAGATTAATGCGCGGCTCTTCCTAATATTAGCCTATCGACGCCGGACAACTGAAGAAATCTACAGTATGTTACGCACAATACATTGGGTTTTATATTTTGTCCTGTGTAGAAAGGCGGGGCGAATCAAATCACCATTGCCATCCAAAGACAAAATGTGCAGCAAATGAATCGTGACGTAATTTCTGGACTGTGCAAATATACGATGAATGGTCGGCTCGTAAAAGAAACATTTGTTAAGACAAAATTACACCCATATCGATGGATGGTTTCATACACCACCATAAGCTAATCGACAGTATGAATGTTCTTTTTTAATGACTTTGGATGAAGATTCTTCAAAACTTCAGAAATCTAAAAATAAGAACCGCAATTAAGATAAAAGAATAAAGAATTATCACAATATTCTAGAGCAGAGTTTTCTAACCTGGGGTCCGTGGGCAAAATAAAAGTAAAAATTACGAAAGAATAGATAGAGGCGTGGCGGAGTATTGTTACTGAAGACCAGCGTGGCGGGTTCGACTCCCGTGCTCGCGCTCAGAATAAAGAGAAATAGATCGCACCGAGTTAATAAACAACTTTCGGGCAGGGTTAATACCCATAAGGCCATGGACAGTTAGCGACATCAAAAAAATATAACCATACCAAATAGGCTTGTTCTAGAAAGGACGACAGAAAACAAGGTCTCAACTCATAATGAAGGCTGCCAATACCCCTTAAAAATGGCGATTAAAACCAGAAGGGTAGAACAAAATTTCCACAAGCCTACATCGATAAACCGGTCAGTTTCATGAAATCTGGGGGGACACGGAAACGGATATTCTGAAATTGTAAGAAAAGGAGACCCAATAAACACCAAATAGTTACATATCACATCAGATCTATATCAAAAGCTGAAAAATGTTACAAGTTGGAGGAGGAATTAATTAAAATAAACTAAGACATTATTAGATTATCAGAAGTAAAGAGAAGAGGCAAATCGTAAACAGATGTCGTACTCAAGCACTAACTGAAAAATCGGTTAAAGAAAATCTTGTCAAGGTTATCAAATACCCAATTTCCGACAATCACCAGACCTTGACCTTGTATTTATACGATCACAGTTCAGTAATTCAAACTAGAAAAAATTACAATACTGAATCGATATTGTAGGAGATTACTGAAACTTCTATGAATATAACAAGTTTGTTCTCATATTTTCTAAATATTTTAATTTGGACTAATTTTATTATTTTACATAATAACAAGCTATTTTAAACAAATAAAATCTAAATATTTCATTTCACTAACTTAATATAAAATAAAAAAATTGTCAAACAATAATTTTAATGTTGTTGGACAATTTCTACATGCTTTACAATCTTTGTTCCAATTTTCGAAATTTAATTTCGGGATGTTGGGAGCTCCAGACATTCATAAAAGTACAAGCGGAGGACAAAAATATTTAATATAGATCGGCTAGGAAGTTAATTAAATAAGGAAGGGAAAATATTGGCTGTGTAGGGTAGAATTAGTAAAAATAAAATTGGCACTTTAGCACGGTTACGAGTCTTTAAAGTATTTACTTTCTATTTTCCCCAACCACGTGCGATATTAAATACTTTTCTGCTTCAGCTTTGATTCTTTAACAGTTTTAATACGAATAAATCTTTTTAGTATCAATCTGAAATATATTGATTAAAAATATACCTACAAGCTTGGATGAAACTTAATTTCATCCAAGCTCCAATTCTTATTCAGATCAATTATATTATATATAAATCTTTCAAAATGAACAGTTTTTTAATTCTTGAATAAAACATAGATGACGTTGGGAATTTGCTTAGGTCTAGTATCATTTCAGAAGTGGAACGTATGACATTTATCAAAATGGAGTTGTACACAATACAACGCGTTAAAATTGTTGAATTGCTTTATGAAAATGGGCGTTCAGTGAAAAATGTTTTTAAAAAATTACCTGGTATTTACGGTTTACACAATTGTCCATCTGAAAGTACTATCAATCGAATTGTTCAAAAATTTCAAGAAACTGGTTTGGTGGAAGACAAAAAAAATACACAATAGCATATTGATTTGGTACGTGAAAGTGTTGCTGAAGAAAACCATTCACTAAGCGTTTCATAGCATTTTAACAAGATCTGGCTCACCATTCTCAAGCAATGTTCTCAGCTCGAAAATCTCATGCAATCTACCCCTTCTAATACGAAGATTGTACATAAGGTCGGGGTCTCAGTTTTTAAGTTTATTAGGGATTTTCTTACGGTGTGGTCGGAGTGCACTAGATTTTTCGTATTATTTATTATATTTCATCTAGTCTGCATATCAGGTTATTTCTTTGTTGATTACAGGTAGTAAAGTGGTGTTATTTCAGCCTGTGATTGATCACAAGACATGAATGGATTTAACGACAATGCAGTATTGTTGGAGAATCTGTTATTGATGCTTATAACTACCTATATTACCCTATATTACTACAAATAAATACATTTAACCTGTGAGTAAATATCTATAAGGGCTTGCATCGTTTACAAATTATCAGCCGTTACAAATCGTAATGTTTTGCACGAGTGTTACTTCAAAGCGCACCTGTATACTCCGAGACGAGTGTCGAGGCTGTCGAACATCCCGCCTCGTGCTGAACAGATGTCTCCACGCTCTCCACGCTCTTCGGACACGGCCATTTTCAGACCCATTCAAGTGGAACTACAGTCATCTTAGTCCATGTGCATTCCGGACTACGGACTTCTTGGATTTCGGTCATTGTTGGCTCCAGATTTCTTGAGATCTAATATGTGGGATACAGATACATACGTCTAATATATGGGATAGCCACTTTATGCCCATCTGTGATGTCTTGTTCGTTAGACTTTGAACGACTATACTGATGACTATATGTTTCTTAGTTTTGTATGATGTAGCATTTATAACTATTTTGGAGTAGTACTTCTGTTAAATTATTCAGTTTTGTTTTTCTTATTATATCATTGGTGAGACAAATTAATCCTGATACAAGTGTGTTAACTACTCCCTAGAAAAAAGTAAAAAAGAGGGTTTTGTTTTTAATTTCTACGGTGAATTTAATTTGGTTGTGCATCAAATTCAAATAAGTTTAAACTAACAAGTTTTATAATAAAGTTGAAATAGCTTTAAATGTTTCATTATTTAATTTTGACAGCATTGGCATATTATGATCTATTTTTAAGTTCTCCCAAAATATCTCATGAAAAAGTTGGCAACTTAAATGGCTAATACCACTTTCAGCCAAAAAGAGATCTTTATCAAACTCAACAGGTCTTCTTTGCTATCATAAAATGACAATGTTATTAAAATTCGAAAAAAAAACATTATAGATACCCCTAATAATAACTGGTGTCCATATTTCTATATCGTCAACATATTACAATAAATTGAATATTTGTTATAATTAAAAACAATATCAAAATCTATAATTTTCATCATACGAAATGTATTGATAATGCAGACGCAATATAAAATGATCTTGCTAATTGCGTTTTAATTTCATCATGATACTTACCCTAATTATCATACAAATTACCAAGAAAATAAAAACGGCGTTTAAACAATACTAAAAAGTTTTAATTGCATTATCACTAACCCGCCAACAAAAAGGCTAATAAATATAAAAACTTTAAGGAGATATTAAAACCAACGTAAAAAGTTTCTGTTAGAGTTCACCTGGATCCTTAAATATTTAACATCTGCAAAAGATTAAGAGTTAAAACTTGTTGTAATAATTCTGTAGCAGACGGTGCGGTCCTTTATTTCTGAAGCTAATTTATTTTGGCTGAATTTGCCACCTTATTAAAGTTTTAAGAAAAATATATAATAACATGATAGTAACATGAAATATCTATTTCGGAAAGTTATCATACAATATACATATATCAAACAGTTGCTCATATGATTTATTATTTTTATATTTTTTTCAAATTATAACCGATACAAAGGGTGATTGTTTTAATGTGTTCGAACTTCCGATAGGGGTCGCTGTCAAACGAACTGTGAATTTGCGCGCAAGTCTGTAAATCTGTGTCTCGATAGTCTGGGAAATCATTATGGAACGTTTTACATTAGAGCAACGTTTGTAATTGTCGTAATTTATTATCAAAATCAGTGTTCTATGCGCCAAACTTATAGACCACTTCATGAATTTGAACGTTGGGATGTATTCCCCGAATTATCGACAAATTCCAAACGCGTATCACACTGCTCGATATACAATTCGTACCGTTTGGAAGAAGTTGGGCTTTGTAATTCGTCTACGTAGATTATTTAATTGCGAATTTAAATGCGATTAATCTGGGGTAAACGTGGTTCCAACAAAGCGGCTGCACATATCATACGGCCACTGCAATAATCAATTTATTGAGGGAACAATTCGGTGAGAAAATTATTTCAAGGAACAGACCTGTTAATTGGCCACCAAGGTCATGTGATTTGACGCATTTAGATTATTTTCTTTGAGATTGCATTAAATCTTTAATCTATGCCGATAAACCAGCAACCAGTGACTCTTTGGGAGCCAACATAACTCGGACAATTGCAGACATAAGACATAAGATACGCTTTGTTAGAATTAGCCCCGGCGGATATTTGTCCGAAGTTGTTTTCAAACATTAATACCATTCAATATATATAATTCACATAAAATAAATAGTTTCAAGGTATCTAATTTGATTGTCCTATTATTTAACTTGAAAGTTCTGACACCATAAAATATCACCCAATATTACTAGAAGTAAATACATTTAACTGGCTATGAGTAAATATCTATAGGGCTTGCAGCGTTTACAAATTATCAGCCGCCACAGGTAGTGTCGTTTTGCGCGAGTCTTACTTCAAAGCGCACCTGTATACTCCGGGACGAGTATCGAGGCAGTCGAACATCCCGCCTCGTGCTGAACACATGTCTTCACGCTGACAGGACGGACAGCGATCTAGAAGTTGACGCCTCTGATAGTCCTGCTTGAAACCCGTCGTTTTAAACCCTGATCGTTTTAGACCCCGTTCATTTTAGAGCCTGGTTATCTTGGAACATGGCCATTTTGGGACCCAGTCAAATGGAACTATAGTCATTTTAGTCCATGTGCATTCCGGGCTACGGACTTCTTGGACTCCGGTCATTGTTGGCTCCAAACTTCTTGGGATCCAAGCGTTTAGAACACTGAACTGCCCAGTAATCGACCATCTTGATGCCTGGACAATCTAAAGATTGGATAGCCAAGCAGCACCACAAAACGACAAGGCCAAATATTACTTTATTAATATTTTTATTAATATTGATCACTGATTACTCAAATCACAATTTGTCTACCATCATTTAATAACGCTATAAAGTTTGATTTCATTTAATTTAATCTAGGTTAATTGAAAATAATTTATTTTAATTTTCTTTATACGCTAGACAAGAGCCCTAATACCATTTGAATGTTGGTTTAACACTGAACCTTTCACCTTATATGCCTACTTAAGTAGGGTAGTTGTAAAAACCAGTTAGATCATTTTCTTTTGTGTTATAATTGTTTAGTTTTATATTTTTTTTTAATGTTGGTCTGTGAATTTTTGTTTATTTTTATTAAATAGTTTTTACTGTTACTCAGTCTTTTTAATTAAAATAAATCTTTTCCCAGTTTTAAGGTTTGTTTTTTTATCTTTTATGATTCCGAAGAACTGGATCCTATTGACGTTTTACCTGAGCAATCAATTCGTGACCTACAACCCAATTACCTCCGGCAAATGGCTGCCGTCACTGTAACTTTAGTAACTTTTATGATAAAAAAGTTTACGTTACCGGCTACAGAAATGAAACTAAAAAAAATGGTTGAATAAAGACATCCAAACGACTGTAATATGCACTCAAAACTAGATATATATGTATTGTTTAATAATATGCATATATAAATTAGATGTATGGATAATGTATATTGTTATACAAAACAATCTTCAAACCAATACTCACATACGGTAGGGGCAAATGGGCACTAACACCATAGCAAAACAGTAAAGTATAAGTGGCAGAAACGAAATACCTACGAACGGGTAAAAACATTTCACAAGAAATGACAGAACTAAAACCTAAACGGTAGTAGATAGGGTCAGTTATTAAGAGTATAAAAAGGCATTTAACATGATTCAGTTATGTTGTAAGAATGCACAACTGACCCAAAAAACAGACAGGAAAACATCAAAAAGAAGACATGGCATCACGTGGTGACAGAATATTTATCGAAAACAGAAGTAGACTTGTAAATAATTAATGGCAAATAGTTGGAGAAGCTGGGCATGATTTATGTATGAATAAAGTGCACATGTCTCAGATATTTTGGTAATATAGGTTGGACAGTCACAAAAGACAAGAAAATCTAAAGAATGGTTAACCATTTTTTTATCTACGTGAACGAACATTTATTGTTAGTTTTGCCTCATTTTGGCAACACGCAAACAGATAAGTAACCTTCTTTTTGGTGTTTGAGTACACCAATTCATCGACAATAAGATTTTTTTTTAGATAACTGTTCCAATATATTTTTTTGGGGTTTTTCATCACAATCTACAATCAAAAAATTTCACAACTTTCAACACATTATAGTAAACCACCTCATTTCTATGGTCTACCAAAAATACATAAAACTAATTTATCAAAGTTTAATGGTTAGTTTTGACGTGGTGAATTTATTTACTAATATACTGGTTGATAAATCACTTTTAATAATTAGAAAGAGGTTAGAACATGACACAACATTAAAAGACCGCACTAAACTAAACATAAATACAATTTTGGAATTATTAACTCTATGTTTAAAAACCACATATTTTCAATTAGAAAATGATTATTATCAACAAAATTTCAGAATGGCAATGGCAACCACATATTTTCAATTATAAAATGATTATTATCAACAAAATTTCAGAATGGTAATGGGTTGTTCTTTTTCTCCTTTGATAAATAATATTTTTATGGGGTAAAAATTTGATAAGTAAATGTCTTAAAAAGCCAATAATATGCCTTATATATGTTGATGATATTTTTGCTATATGACTATATGAGCATTGGTAATCTAAATACTTTTTACAAGATAGAAATTCTCGAGAGACTACAATTAGGTTTACTTAGAGATGGAGATGGAGATGGAGAATAAATTACCATTCCTCGGCACTTTAATAATAAAACACAACAACACATTAAAAACTACAGTGCATAGAAAACCTACAAACAAAGATAGGTATCTGAATTTCTTTTTCAATTACTCAAAATCAGTCAAAATAGGAGTAATTTTATGTTTATATGACAGAGCAAAACTTATTTATACCGACAGTGATACACTACAAAAAGAAACAAATTACATTAAAGATATTTTAATAAAAAACAATTACCCAAAAAGTCATACTTAAATTTTTTAAAACTTTTGATACTAGACAAAACAGACAACTTACTAATTACAATAATAATAACAATATATAAGTTCATACTTACTACATTATTCTACACTACAATCTACACTATTATACAAATATAATAATAATCGGTAACAAAATACAGATTAAAAGAAAACGTCAAAATTACTTTAATTAAAATTAACTGTATTGTCAACATAGTCAGTATCATTGACATATACAAAAAAATATATGTACTTACTATCTTTACATTGTTATATAGAAATTACTATAAATTATTTTTTAGATTCGTTTTGAAAACGGAGGAGAAGACCTGCCGAAACGTTAACGTTCAAAAGTTTGTATTAATTTTAAAAAGTTTTGTATTATTTCAATTTTTGTTCGTTAGGCAAATTTATTACAGAAAAAGAATCATTGAGAAATGTATGTCCGTTTTGTTTTTGTTTTTTACCCATTGATTCTTTATTTACATAAGAACAGATGTTTTTGATATTTTTTGAGTTTTAGATGGTGGCGAAAAATTGAAAAAAGAAAAAATATATGAACACGCCACGATCATTTAGACGACTGTTCAATATTTTATATATTTATTTCTTGTTAATACCTAGTCAATCACAAAACCAATCCATCTTTACGATGTCCATTACAACATCGATATTCTTCAAACAACATATGAAGTATTAGATGGCGATTCATTGTGAATAGCCAAATGAAGCCGTTCGAGTCATTACTGTTTAATTAGATTTTTTTTTAGCATTCCGTAAAAAAAACTGCTTAGTATATTTTTGTTCTCTCAATATTAAATGAATTTTAAATAAATAATAAATTACAACAGTTTAATAGACTAAACAAACATATTTGCCAACTCTATACATCATCAATTATTGAGCAGCGTAAGAATGTTTTGGAAATTGATTTTATATCTCATACGTCTGAAATTTCTCTGCAGAAATACAAGTACTCAAAATGTACGCAGAGAAAACCGTCACGGCATAATAGCTGAACTTGGCACCGGTGATGAATCGGTGCATTAAGTTGTAGAAAACTTGGGTTTAGGCTATCAGTTTTGTACGCTACATTGCCCTTTCTGCTGATGAAATAACCCCCGTCGTCCTGGGCGAGGAGGTATGTTTTATTTCGTCCCCCGGAAAGGTTTTATATCGGCGCTTTAAAATATTTTGAAAACGCCGTATAAAATTTATTACCGCCCTGTCGAGGGGGAGTTTAAATAATGCCCTTGATTGATGGTCGATAAATACGAAATATAAAGTTATCGTTTACGGTTGGTCTCCGATTCATCTTTCGAGGGAATTTTTATTTCATTCACCTCAAAATAGAAAAACAAAACATTGTCATGTGTAGTATATGTCGCTGGTTTTGTTTTACTATATATGTTTGTATTTACTATATATAAATATATATATATATATATATATATATATATATATATATATATATATATATATATATATATATATATATATAGTATTTTTATAGTCATTTGTTTACATTTCGGCAAAAATTTCGTTTCTTTTTCACAAACAAATGGAAAACACATGACGTCGTACAATGTCATAGTTGAACTTACTAACATTAATTTTTCATACCATAAACATTTTTAAACAATTCAAGTCGCATTAGGAAATACATGATTAATTATACCATTAAACTAAATGTTCAAAATGTCCATCATTGGAGTCTAGGCAAGTCTGACACGTTTCTAACATATTTTCCGGAATACGTTTAAAAAGTCCTAGTACATTTCTAATCTGTTTGCTACTTCTCCGTAAATAAGAAGCCTGTCATTATATTCACGTACAGAATACAATTTTGGTTTTAAATAGAATTTAAATACAACTCTGAATAAATTTTTGCCAGTCGCTCATAGTGATCATCTCAATTAGTTAATACTACATTGACCCTTTTATTTTTCGGCTGATTTTTTTAAAGGCTTTTTTTAAATTGTTTATTTATAGTTTAATAATTAAATAACAACAATTTATTATTTGCTAAATATGCTTTTATAGCATATTTGCTTAAAATGATAACACAACTATACAAAAAAAAACAAAAAAATGTGATGCCCTTGCTATCGCTGTGAATTTTCGTAATTTAGAATACACAATTTAAGAATTAAATCATAAGTGTATCAGTTTATTCTAGTTTTTATGTTATTGAAGTATATTTAAAAGTCGTAATAATATTCAAAGTTTTAACCCAGTCACAAGTTAGAACGCGATTAATGCGCATTAATTTCGCACATCTGCACACCACGCGGCTTTCAACGTGACCTTAGTTTTCCTTATACCTCAACCCGTGTGACAAGCCTAAGTATTCAGTTTTTTGAGAAGGTTGATGGACGCACATTGTGCCTTTTGGTAAGTTACTAACATATTATATTACCGACTTCGTGAAGGAAGTTTTTACCGTTTATTTCAGACCAGGAATTGAAAAACAGGATAACCCTTGGGTTTGTAAATCTTGTGTTCAATATTTGCTCTTATAGAAGAAAGAAGAATGCTCAGGGTTAAATTTCGATATTCCTATGATCTGGAGAGAGCCCCAAATTCATTTCGATGATTGCTACTTTTGCGTAGTAGACGTTAAAGGCTCCAATCGGCATAAAAATGGCAATATCCAGATGTAGAATCTGTAAAATGCCCCGTTTTTCACAACGAAGAATTTTCTGTGCCTGTTTACCCCTCACTGCTGGAGCAATTGCCATCAGAAGCAACAGCGTTTTCGGACTCTCAGTGTTCCATACAATTTTTATGTACAAGTTGAAATGAATATACGAGTCTCCTACTCGCCAGCATCACATTTGTTTTCTGAAAATGAACTCAGCGATTTAACACGAGATCTGACTTTATCAAAACAGGGTTTGGAAGTGTTTGCTTCAAGGCTAATAGAAAATAATTTATTGTAGCCGGAAGTATTAATAACAGCTTATAGAACTAGGAAAAAAATATTTTACCGTATTTTAGTGAGAACGAACAGCTTGTCTATTGTAAAAACATCGCAAAGTTACTTCTAGACATGGGTTTGTCCGAATATAAACCTACTAATTCGCGGCTCTTTATATATGTAGCTCGAAAATAAGTTTTGAATGTATTTTCTTGCACAGTGGAAACCGATATGCATCTACCCCAATTACCCATTCAGCCAAACTCAAAGAAGGATACGAGAATATTAGACTAGTTATTGAAAAAATTAATTACTACAAACATCAATGGTCAGTTTGTGCGGATTTAAAAACAGTAAATTTGTTACTTAGTCAGCAAAGTGGATATACAAAATATATATGCTTCATTTGTCTCTGGGACAGTCGAGCAAAACCAAATCACTGGGAACAAAAGTTGTGGCATGTGAGAAAATCTTTGACTGTAGGTAAGTATAATTCCACCACTCCACATTAAGCTGAGTATCATGAAAGAGTTTGTTAAAGCCTTGGATAAGAATGGAAAATGTTATAAAATAGATTTGCAGAGCATTTCTTAAGTTAAGTATGGAAAAGCTAAAAATGGAATTTTTGACGCCTTCAAATTCGAATATTAGTTAAAGAGGCGAACTTTATAAAAGTCATAACTGCGATGGAAGCTGAAGCCTGGAAAAGTTTCGTATCTGTCTGAATATAATTTTCTTGGTACATAGAGCATCAAATTATGATATTATCAAAACGATGTTAGAAAGCTTAAGGGTTTTAGGAGTAAATATGAGCATAAAAATTCATTATCTCCACAGTCACCTAGACATATTTCCGATAACCAGGAGGATTTTAGAGCGGAAGAGAGAGATCGCTTTCACCAGGATATAAAAGTCATGGAGGAGAGATATTAAGGCAAATGTCATTAACATATGATGGCAGATCAGTGTTGGGCTCTACAAATAAATTGTTCTCATGAATCCCATAACAGAAAGTTTTATAAGAGATATTTGTCTGAGGTGTAATATGCTTTTTCCTCCTTTTTTATATTTATTACCTTTTTTACTTTTATATAATTAAAATAAATACTTTAGTAGAATAATTAAGTGATTTTCAATAAACTGTGCATATTAAAAATAACAATTTATATATATCCCAAACATACCTACTGCCCTATTTTAGTGTAACACGAAAATGGCGATTATTTAAAAAACTAGAGCCAATTTTGGAAAACCATTTCATAATTCACCAAGTTCCGTAATTGTCAGTATAAAATCATCCCAGAACCACTCCCATATCAAGGGCAACAAAGTCATTGTTGACCAGCGTAGTTCTAATAATGGATTTTCCATCGACAATTTAATAATGTAACATATTTTTTTCGCCGAAACCCTTAGGTTTTTAACCTTTGTTGTAAGAAACTTTTTTCTTTCAAATGATGTGAGAATTGTTGTTGGTTAAATTTACATAAGTTACTTCTCTTACACCCTATATATATATATATATATATATATATATATATATATATATATATATATATATATATATAGGGTGTAACACTGCATGTATACGTCATCCGACGGGAAGTCGGGGAGACTATAAGTTGTTGTGTGTGAGTAAGGTATCTCTATTCTTGACGAAAGAGCATATGTCGGTACCCTGACGAGTCTGAACACCAAGAGACGAAACATGTGCTCTCCAATGGAAGGGATGGATGGGACTCACCCCCAATCGAGCAATTAATAAAAATGCCCATTTTAGCGAAGATACAGGTGGTTGTGTGCATGAAATTGTGGAATCCAACGTTTAGGATATATACCATCCGACTACTGTTAGCTCATTGGACGCAATTCAAAGAAATCTAACACTGCATGTATATGCCGTTCAACCAGAAGTCGGTGAAACTATAGGTTGTTGACTGTGGGTAGAGTCTCCCTATTCTACACCAAGAGACGAATAATGTGCCCTTCAATGGAAGGGATCGGTAGGGCTCGCAATTTTTGCGAGTTTTGGGATGAAACATCATCCTTCGGAAATGTTTATTACTGGTTTACCGAATCTAAGTGTGGATGCATAAGTCTTATAATGAATTTCGTGAATGTCATCCATCGATGTTGTTAGAAAAATTATCGAGGTTGTTGGAAAATAAACAGAGGTAGACTAGCATGTGTCCAACATGTGCTAAACCACAAGTGGTGTTCCAAAGAGAAACACAACCAACAAAATTAATTATGTAGTGTTGCGTAACCAAAAATAAAATCACATCGTTTTTTGGTTTTATTGCCCACAACAATGTTTGTGCAGAAGGGCATTAAATAAATTTTATAAATTAGAATTAGCTTCAATAACTGACTTTTTGAATGAAAAAATCTAAATAATATGTTATTCGCCATATAGTCCTGATGCATCACCTTGTGATTTATTTTTGTAAATAAACATAAAACAAAAGGTTATCAATTTTTAACACCTGAACAGGGTATTATAGTTTCGTGTAAATAAGGTTACTCAAATCGTCACTATTAAGTGACACAAATGTTTTAAAAAATTGGTTCCGTTAAATGGAAAAGTTTATTGATATAAAAGGAGCATGTAAAGTCTCACCACGTTATTTAGGGTTCGTACAGTTCTGCCAACCCCTTTAACACCTCCCCTCATTACTATACCTGCCCCCCGCTAGCTGAACAGTGTGACAAATTGATAACAATTAATATTCAATCTACAAATATAATCGATTCAACAATTTTTAAGAAAAGACATATCATAGACAAAAACGGTACTCCAATGTTAACAATGGTATGATGATAACTAAATAGTCTACTTTACGTACGGCTAAAGGAATGGCTAATTTTTACGTAGAGTACGGAAAAAATCATGCTGTCAAATGTTTTATTTACAAAATCTAGAATAAATATAATTAACATTTTAACCACGAAAATAATGTTATATTTCGAACTAATGTAACATTACAAGTTAACATCTTAAATATTATATGAGCACGTTTTTGTAGAATAATTACCGTAATAAATTTAAACATTAATCTGGTTAACTTTTGGCGCTTCGCAACTTGTAGACACGAAGTTAGTTGTAACTGTAATTAACTGAATAACTGCAAAGAAACGCTTTAATATACCGCTATTTTATTTTAATGAAAGTAAAAACAAAATGAAATTTAAAAATTATAATTCAGTTAAAATGTGTACCTATAAAATTTATTACATCAATTACTTTATGATTCTTTATTAGTTCCAATATTTTAAACTACTTGAAATAATAATAATAGTTTACTTTCTTATATTTAGCAACACTTCTATTTTTTTTATAGTAAATTATTTTAGGATCGATTTTCTGAAACAGTAAATTTCATAATAACTAAATATTCATCAAATTGTTTTTCTGTATTTTGAGGATACTTTCCAAATGATGCAGAGTATAGGTCCAAATCTAATTGTAATCCAACTGATCATACAAATTTCTGTACTTTTCGACCATCTACAAATTAGATTATCCTGTAAAACTTTCATAGGTATAAGACTTTTCATATACGATTACTTTCCAAATCGGCAGTTGAATTTTATTTTTGTCTGTTCTTGTCTAATTTTTGAATATTTTATTCCTATTCTACAAAATTGACGATCCAGTAGGACTTTTTTATTGTTACTACGATCTGTTGTGTTGCAACATGTAGATTCTTTGCGGACACACAGGAATAGTCCTTCTTATAAATTTGGCACGATTTTTATTATCACCGCTTGAATTAAATAATATAAATAAAAGTTATAAAAACGAATGCAAAAAACAAAAGGAACCCTAATCTGATTTCATTCTAAACTTACTTTTGAGCCTCGATATTTTATGTAAAGATGTATGAGAATAACGTCGAAAACAGCACCGAAAGCCTAAATAACAATTAAATGCAAGTATATTTTCAAATCGATCGCCAATCAACAAATGCAGTCAAAGATATAGGTTAAACCCATAAAACAATGACTAAGATCAATAAATTATTTTATTTTCCCGAAACTCCGATTCTTTCGGAACGTCTGTTCAGAAAGGACGCGAAAGAAACTTTCAGTATAACTAACCGAATTGCCCCGAGCCAAACCGATTGACCTTCAGTATATTTGTGAGGTCACAATTGATCCGATTTTTTTTCGGGAATTGGCGTGTCATCGGTACTAGATTTAAAAATGTATTTTCAATTTGATATAACTTTTTAATTATATGGAAAAATTAAAATTAAAATAGTTTTATTATAAAACTTATATATGATCTTTCCATTTGACAAAAAAAATTGTACAAAAGCCCAATTCTTTACCATATGTAAACAAACCCCTTTCCTTCATGGTAACCTCTCTGTAAATGAGTAAGAGTTTGTAGCTTTTCTAACGGTATTCTTTTCATGGAGTTTAATATAAGATAAATCCTATTCAATGAATATATTTTACATAAATAAATGCATACAATTTAGAAAGAAATATTCCGAAAAAGATGACAACGTGAATTACCTGTTGGCATCGAGAATGAACAAAAATGTGTAGGAAAGGCTTTGAAAGGAATTATCGAAAAAACGCGGTTTGAGTCAAGCGGTTGTTGGGATGCGAAATTTTCTCGGACTTTTGGAGATTAAATTAAATAACATTAGACTAGACCTGGTAATGGATAATTCTAAAGCAGCAATGGTTGACGATATAAGATAAGATACTGCCACCAGTAAGTGATATAGTCTATATAATATAATACAATTGCTGGTATGGATGTTGTTAAATTTAATTATTTTATGTGTTTTTTGATCACGGATTTAACTCTTAAGAATAACCTTACAATATAATACCGTAAACCACTATGACAATACCCGGCAATATACATCTTTGGTCAATCTCCAGATATTGTTGAAGCTTAGATTTTAGTTAGCTTAGTTCTTAGCATTCTACCTTGTTCAATGGAAAACTCATTATCAGGTAAATCCTTTCCATAAAATTCCAAGGTCAATCTGTAAAGGCTATTTTTAGAATAAATCAGAAGTAAATGGTGCAGAAGCATGAAATTTCTCGGAAGATACCACACTAATTCCCATTAAACATTTCTAAAAAAAAATGTTTAATGGGAAACAAAAAACTACAAAAACTACAAAAACACCCAATATATAGCATATAGGAAATCAATTAACAGTGGTCTGAAAATAGTTCTACCTATAGAGACAGCAAAATCAACACGCACTTGCCGGTTTTTTTAAATCGATTTATTACTGTTCCACATTTGTGCTGTTTCCTTACAGAAACTTAAAGGTAAACAGGCAAAAACTATATCGGTTTTGGACTTCAATATATCGTATAGAGGGAGTATATTTTCTGTTTGATTCAAATATGTATACAAAAAGGTGCACTTTTTTTGCTCCCTAGTATATATGCTCAGCACTAAAATAATAAATATATTTTATACCAGAAGCGATTATATTTGCGCGTTCAGAATTAAATAAATCATGTAATAAAAAAATAATTTTCTAACGGATGGTCGTCTGAAATTTGATTTCATGGCTGGTTAATTCAATCTGGGCATATTTCGGTCAGAATCGTGGTTAGGCAGAGAGAGAGAGAGTCCAATTATAGCGTTCCTTCAATTCCTCTCCACCCTTTTATTAATCATAAAATAATTACAACCGTTATTAGATTCTGCCCCGGCTAACATTTTACGGAAACTAATTATTGTTGTTTTTATTTGTCTTTCTAATTCGCTTTTTAAAGAGCAACGTACTGGCATTCTTGAATTTAAGAGGGCAATGCCAACAATATATTCAAACAATATGACAAATTTTGGATATTTGTTTAGTAAATAAAGTATTTTCTTGAAACATTGTATTGTTTAAGGTCATTATTAAATTTCGTCGTATAATATCCAAGAAAATATCAAATCTTAAGCAAATATACACACTTCAAAATATATATATATATATATATATATATATATATATATATATATATATATATATATATATATATATATATATATAAATATATATATATATAAATATATATATATAAATATATTTATATATATATATATATATATATATATATATATATATATATATATATATATATATATATATATATATATAAATATATATATAAATATATTTATATATATATATATATATATATATATATATATATATATATATATATATATATATATATATATATATATATATATATATATAAATATATATATAAATATATTTATATATATATATATATATATATATATATATATATATATATATATATATATATATATATATATATAACACGGTATAAGATATCGACGTATTTTTTTTTTAATTATAAATAGTAATAAATAGTGGTCCTGGCATTTTTATTAAAAAATTATTCTATTTATGTTATATAGAATTATCTATATTATATAGAATTCCTCGGCATTCTTTTTGTTTCACTTTGCCACATAAATTGGCATTTATTTCACTAATAACACGAATAATGTTGGTTTTTAAGGTCATTCAGTGTTTATCCTTTATTGGTGGACACCAATGATTTCACATAACCCCAGAGAAAAAAGTCTAATGGAGTGATATCCCATAATCTTGGTCACCAGGTAACATTGGCATTTCTTGAGATGACACGGTCGTTGAACATGTCTCTCAATAAATTGATTGTATCACGAGATGTATGGCAGTTGCATCTTGTTGAAATCACATGTCGTCCAGATCAAAATCATCCAATTTATGCCAAAAAAATCAGTAATCACGCTTCTCTAGTGTTCTACATTAATAATAATGCTTTCCATTTTCGTTTTCAAATAAGTACGGTTCAATTACACCTCCAGGTCATAAACCACACCAAATCGTTAATTTGTGTGGATTTAAAATTCAAAAAACGTTTTTAAACTCCAAATGCGACAATTTTGTTTATTTACGAAACCATTTAACCAAAAATGAGCTTCATCTCTGAAGATGATTTTTTCATGAAATAATGAATCTATTTCAAGTTGCTCTAAAACCAATCCACAAAATATCTGCGCAACATATAGTAATTTGGCTTGCGTTCTTGGATTAATTGAATTTAATACGCCTTGAAATACAAATCTTTATGAAAAAATATTCCATGTAGTGATATAAGGAAGCCCAAGTTGTTGAGAACAACAAGTAATTGATTGTTCTGGATTTTCATTTACACTTTGGTTCACAGCATCGATGTTTTCAACAATACGTTTAAGTTTTTGACGGATTGGACTCTTTTTCAATTAAATTAAGATTATGTTGACCATAAATTTTACACAAGCTGAGAAAGGTAGCCCGAATAGATTAATTGTTTTTGTAATAACCTTGAACAGTCTGTATACGCTTGACAACTGTATATCTTTTCACGATGATTTGCCGAATAATACTAGACACAAATGTGAATTTTGGCGGAAATAAGAAAAAAAATTACTGCTATGGCGTTTTACAAAAATATATAGAACTAGTTTGATAATGGTGGAAAAAGAAATGAAAGGAAAGAAAAAAGAGGTGAAAAGAAGGTGAAAAAGTAAGTGGCAGTTTTAAAATAAAACACTAAGGTTTTATTTATTCATTCAAATTTATTTTTGTTTTTTCTCCATCAAAGTAATTATCTTTTACTGCAAACACTTATTGCACCATATTTTTTAAAGCCCTCGAAACAGTTTTTATACTCGAGTTCTAGTATTCTCCTTAAAGCGACCAGCGAACTATTTTGATGGCTTCTATAGAAAGGAAACAGAAAAAAGTCAAGCGGCTCCTTATGAGATGGACTTGTATATATGGTGCTTGTTAAAGAGTATTAGGTATTCGTTTTTAGCGAAAAATTAACGAATAATTGGTACGTGATCTTCTTAATTTTTATGGAGACCTAATGATATATTTAATCTTTTACGGCTGTTTAATTTTGATAGTTTTCCTGAGATAAAGATGCCGAACTACTTTTTCATATATCTCGTCTTTAGCTATGTGACCTAATCTATGCTGATCCATCCTGTCCACATGGTCTCGCCAATATATACATCTCTTTCTACCCCGTCTCAGTACATCCTCTAATTTGCACGTTGCTTATATATCGCTGTTGCTCACTCTTTCCTAAGCGTCTTTCCCGCTATTGCTCTTATAGTTTTCACATCTGCTACTTATAGAATGATTTCGAATTTGTTTGGCATAGGCTACTCCGGTCTTACGCAAATCTTCTATATCCGTATTTTACTTATAATGCGCATATGAATATTTCCCCAGAATATCTCTTAAGCTGATATTACCGAGGCTTAGTTGACTGGTGCTTTTAGGTCGTTTACTTATTACTTTGCAACAGTTGTTTACTTATTTGCATTTCTACTTGATATGTCAGTTCCTAAGTAACGAAAGCTCATTACCTGTTTAATTCGTTTGTCATCCGGCCCTAGGAAAAGGTTATATATTTGTATATTTGATCATATATGGAGATCAGTATGTTATATGTTTTACTTGTTTGATCGAATTTCTACAGCTATCTTTATAAGTCGTTCTCTCTGTCTGCTAAAATTACCGCCGCGTAAAATATTATCCTTATTGGTTTGTCATTCAGCCTGTACCCTTTATTTATTGTTGTCACCTCCTGTATAATTTCGTCCATTATAAGTTTGTTGTTTGTGTTCAACTAGTTGAATTCCTAATGTTCAATATATTAATTATATTTGAAAAATTGCCACAAATCTGTACGTTCTGTCTTAATACTTAATGATTCATTGGTTGTCCTGGTAAAGATCAACCGGGTTTTCCTAAACAAGGTTTATCTTTAACTGCTTCTCTACCACCACGAAAGTCCTTGCGCCACTTGTAAATATGTTTTTCCTAAAACTTCATCACTATAAAACTTTCTTAACATCTTCTTTGCATCAGCACAACAAATTTTGTTTTTTAGATAAAATTTGAATAGAACTCAGAAGTGGATTCACTACAATGGATGACACCTAGGTTATACAGCAGGCCATAGAAAGGTACTACGAATACACCATGATACTGTACTTGGCTTTTATTAACTACGAAAAGGCATTTAACTCCATCTCAAAGCATGCCATAATGGATGCACTGCATAGCCAGGGGGTTGCCAAAGCATATATAAACCTACTAGAATCGATATATCATGGAGCTCTAGCGACAATTCACCTTGATGATCTTGAAGTGAGAATTAATATGAACGAGATGTAACAAATGAAGGTGTTTGACATCATTAGAAGAGAGAAGCAATTGAAATGGAGATGGGCAGGCCATGTAACGAGGCGATGGGACGACAGATAGACCAGGGTAATCCTGGAGCGGATACCGCTTGATCGCAAACGTCCGCGAAGAATACCAAAAGCTCGATGGACTGATGACATCGTTAAGTATGTAGGACCCAAATGGCAGAGGAAAGCCTAGACCGTGAAAGTTGGAAGCATACTGTAGAGGCCTTCATCCTGCAGTGGATCGACACTTGTTGATGGTGATGATGATGGTTCGTAGTGTTTCGCGGATGGGAGAATACGCTAGACTGTTAGTCCGGGAGTACATCCGATGGTTTGTGTCCCGTGTTTGTTGGGAACGTGCAGACGTTTCGCCAAGGTCACGTCACACATGGCATTCTCAATGATTGTCTGAAGACTGTCTTCAGACAAGATATATATATATATATATATATATATATATATATATATATATATATATATATATATATATATATATATATATATATATATATATATATATATATATATATAGATTATATTAAAAATTATGCCCACACACTTTCGTTTGTTCCCTAATCCTTGTGCAAGGCTTTGTGTCTCGTCTTGTAATACCAAGCATACATCTTTCCATTCCCATCTGTGCTACCCGAAGTTTTTGAATTTGAATTTATTGCCATATGAGTGTCCAGGTTTCACTTCGGTATATCATAACGGACAAGACGCACTGATCGAAGACTTTTCTTTTCAGACAAAGTGGGAGTTTGCTCTTAAACACTATGTTAATCCCGCCGGCCACACTTAACACGTTGTTCCACCTCCGTTCTATGGTATCCCCCTCCATTGAAATCATCTACCTAGGATATATAAAGTGGTCCACAATCTCCAAATCACTTCCTAAAACTGAAATTATTCTATCCCCAGCAAATTCATTGAACATAATCTGACTTTTTTCAGGTTTATTTTTAAGCAAAATTGTTCGCCAGCTCTCTGCAGCTCTTATACATGTATTTGCAGCTCATCTGAAAGGAGAACGATATCATTATCATCATATATAAATATATATGTAAATTAAAAAAAAAATATTATGAAGACAAAAACTAATTAAAGAAATCAAGAAAACAAAAATCGCAACAAGTCTAATCCAGCTCACAAAACGAATAATGGAAAAATTCAAAGGAATGTGGTTCAAATTCAAATTCAACAGCAGAAATAGAGAAAGAGTCGGTAGAAAGATAAGAAAACACTTTATCAATAGTGTTATATAGCATCGCCTTAGAAGGGGTTCCTAGGGAGTCTGGAATCGAGGAGACCATCTCACTTAGTCTCAGTATGACCCAACTTATAGTACACTTACATTGTATGGTTAGTAAATAAAAACATGCACAAGTATACCAGAAAATAGCACAGTAATGAACACAAAATCACTTTTTTTAATTTCTCAACGCGCGTTTCGCTAATCATGTTAACATGATCAAAAGATATTTAAATCTGCATAGTAATAAATAAAATTAATTTTATGACCAGTTATAAACATCAGTATACCATTTCTAGGCATTTTTCTTCAAGTTCTGCAGATAAATTACATTTATATAAGATTTCTTTATGCTAACGCCTATACAAAGCAACATTTTATCATATTAACTCTTAAGAAGAATTACTGTGGTTTTCTACAACGTATGACACATCTAGGACACTAGATAGAAATGATGAAACTTATGCTGCAACTTTCCATCAAAAGCAATAGCCGTTATTGACAAATCCAAATGATTTTTTTCTAAAAAATTCTTATTTTCAAACATCGTAATTAAATTTAATACGTAAATAAACATATTTGCATTACTAATAATGAGATATTGGACAAGGCTGCAAAATATGTAACTCGACAGCAAGTGACTGATACATGAGTTATTAAACACAATGATATTAAAACTTACCTTAACAACAGACTAATACAGGGATGGACGAGTAAATGGAAGAAAAAGAATAGTTTCTTGAATAAAATAAAACAAAACAACCTTATTTGGAGATCACCGAAAACACTTACTAAAGAAGAAATTGTACAAATTAAAAAATTAAGATAAGTCACACAGCTTATAGACATAGTAATCTGCTGGAGGGTGTAGGCGCTCCAACTGTCAAACCTGCCTGTATAATATGATATTAAGAAGTTGTGGTTAATCTCTCACCACCAAACCTCATTTGTAAAGTACTAAGTTTCCTAAGAAGAATAAAACTATTTGAGAAAATATAAGACGAAATGGTACTAATAACCCTGCAATTGATACAATATGAATATTAAAATAAAATTATATGTAAATATAATTTTTAAATGTAGCAAAAGACTTTTTACAGTTATAAACGTATTTTCAACCACGACAAATGTATAGGACTATACGAAAACAATGTAATAAATAATCTACTGACCCATTATAAGGTTAATAAATTACAACCTAAAAAATATTTTCATTTAAATCCCTCTCGTATAAAATGTCTGGTAAAATATAGCACCAAGCGACCCTAAAATACTCGGAATAATTTTCTAAAAAACTGTATGCAATGTGCTTCACACCAAGAATCTCCATTATTATGATTTATATTACTTTTTCGTTGCAATGTTGGTTAATGGTGGACGCTCGTTTTTGCGCTACGTTCTGGTCGCAAAAACACTCCAGTCATTAAATCAAGTAGCTTGCTCAGTAAAATTTGTATTATTATAAAGATCTTTTTAATGAAATCACAATATTTTATGTTAGTAATCGAGTGGAAAACCTATGTTGAAGCATACTGAAAATTATCATGAAACAATTATAATAATATATTATATAGTATATTTATAAATGATCCAGCAATAAATGCACAGAAAAATGAGATAGGTATACTCCATATTACAACAATCACCAGATTATTAAGATTCTCTTCTACTTTTTTTGGTAGTGGGATTACTCCGGGCAGCGTTTTTCGTAACCAAACTTCCACCTCTGCGGTCTTACCAATCAGTTTCATGAAGGCCTCCATTTTCCATGCTCCTCTTTACTCCTATTCCCCATTATAATATTGGCTTTCTTCTTTTCCTTCAATGTGTTTGAGTGCTATACCTTTGAGGCCATAACATCTTAAACCCTTCAATTCTACGGTATCCATTATGTCAAAGGGTAGTGTAATTTCTTCCTTTATTTTTTCGTTTCTGATTTTATCAATAACAGTTTTACCACAGCTGCATCACTAAAAGTCCATTTCTATAGCCCTCACTCACATTATATTTCTGTCAGACACCTCCTGTTAAGATTTGTATTTATATATTATAGTTATTTCAATGTTGTATATATCAGAAAATAAACTAAAGACGACAACCTCGCATCGGTGTCTCACGCGGTACGAAAGGAAGGGCAACTTAACCAAAAATTATAACGAAAATAGGAGTCGACGTTAAGAAGTCGTCCAGTTAAGATAGCCATTAGGGATTGCCGACGAATAGTAATGGCAACTTGGTTTTATTGAAGCAGTCCATATGTAAATATAAAATATATTATAAGTACTCCCAATCGCAACAGTGATTCAGTCACACTCGACTGAACACTACCAAATATACGGTCCTTCGAGCCGGATAAGCCGGATATTTATCAGAAAAGCTGAATATATAACCAACAAGAACGAGGTTAGAAAACAACGTAACAAGCAGCTTTTAGGATTTTTGAACTGTCAAAAGCTGAATATACAACCAATAAGAACGAGGTTAGAAAACAACGTAACAAGCAGGATTTTTAAACACTCAAGTAAGTCACCAATCCTTTAATCTTTCCTTTTTGTTCCCAATAGTTTTACAACTTAAAACTATCAAACATGGCATACAGGGACGGTACAAGTCAAATTACTCAAGTTGAAGGCTTAAAAGAGCTTATAATTAAACGCGGAACAATAAAGGCAAGGTTAACACGGTTCTCAAACTTTCTTAATACATATTCAGAAACAAGTGATGACATTTATTTAACTGAACTTAATTCTCGATTATCAAAAATTGAAAATATTCTAGAACAGTTTGAAATAATACAATCACAAATTGATATTTTAAATGATACTACTGATCTAGATGAATTATCGAGCTTTGAAAATTTATATTTTAAGGAAATTTCAAGAGCTAAACTTATTATCGACAAACGAGATAATTTAAATGTACATAATCTACAATTAAGTGATAGCGAATCTGCCGTTTCCGAACGAAATTCAAATACTTCTAATGATATCAATATTTTAGGTTCAATAAAGCTGCCTCCGATAAACTTGCCTGAATTTGAGGGTTCTTATAATAAATGGTTAACTTTTTCGGATATATTTATATCTCTTGTGCATGACAATTTGCAACTTAATAATATTCGAAAGTTCATTTATCTACGCTCATGTTTAAAGGGGGAAGCTGCACAACTTATCCAATCACTAGAAACTACTAATAATATGTTGGGATATGTTGAAAGAACGTTGTGAAAATAAGAAACTTATAATACATACACATATTACTGCACTTTTTGAATTAAGGCCTTTACAAAATGAATCTCACATACAGCTAAGAATTCTTCTTGATAATTTTAATAAACATTTGCGTGCTCTAAAAAGCTTAGGGCAACCCACCGATTTGTGGACAACTCGTTTAGTTCATATTTTGTCATCTAAACTAGATTCAGTCACAAAGCGGAACTGGGAATTAGAAATGAAAAATACAGTCTCCGTCTATAACACAATTGAATAATTTCTTAGCTAAGCGTTGTCAGTTTCTGGAAACGATTATGAATAAGGGTAACTGTGCAGGAAAACCATCATTTGAAATATATATTTTTTGCAAACAAAACCATTATAATTTTGAATGTGATAAGATTCGCAAAATGTCTCATTCGGAAATTTATTCCGAAGTTAGAAAGAATAAATTTTGTATTAACTGCCTTCGACCTAACCATTTACAACAACAATCAAGTAGTTGTAAATATTGCGGGCGAAAACACCATTTTATTTTACATATTTTTAATAACGATACAACGCAGTCATCTTCGCGAAACACAAATATCCAAAATACAGATAATACGCCAGATGGAAATATCAATCTACATTCTTTATCTAACCAGAATAGTAAACAAGTTATTTTAGCGACAGCTATAGTTAATGTACTTAATAAGGATTGCGTTCCTATAACTGCACGTGCTCTCCTAGACAGCTCTTCACAGACTTCTTGACTTCTTTTGTAACCCGCGAATTTGCCGACAAATTAAAACACCGCCTTAAAAGAGTAAATATTCCAGTCGCAAGCCTAAATAATTCCGTAAATAATATTTCGGCATCCTTTGAAACTATAATAACTTCTCTTTATAATAATTTTAAATATATGGATAGGTTTTTGGTGGTGAAAAAAATAACAGGAGATTTGCCCATTTAGAGTTTTAATGATTTAACCTTGGATGTGCCCCCATAATATTCATTTAACAGATCCGTATAATAATATTTCTAATAAAATAGATTTATTATTAGGTTGCGACATATTTTATGATATATTGTGTTTAGGGCAAATTAAGATTGGTAAAAATAAACCCTTATTGCAAAAAACCAAATTAGGTTGGGTCATTTCTGGTAATCTTATTTTAAATAATAAAAACGAATGTAATGAAGCAATATGTAATTTAACGAATTCGGATGAAACTTTACGCGATCAAATTGAAAGATTCTGGAAGTTAAAAAATAATACGAGTTTTCATATGCCATCAGAAGAGGAACTTCTTTGTGAACAGCATTTTGAAACGCATTTTACACGAGATTATGAAGGTAGATTTATCGTTGGATTACCATTTAAGAATAATTTTACCGATTTGGAAGATTCACAACAAAATACACTAAAACGTTTCTTGCTTTAGAAAAACGTTTGCAAAGGATGTTAATTTAAAACAGGAATATTGTAAATTTATGTTAGAATATGAAGCACTTGGTCATATGGTTCCTATCGATACCAACGATGATTCGAACAGTTTAAATTTTTATTTACCACATCACGCCATTTTAAAAAATAGCACTACCATAAGGCTAAAGGTGGTTTTTGACGCATCAGCGAAATCAAACTCAAACGTATCATTAAACGATATGTTATTAGCAGGACATACCTTACAACGAGACTTATTTTCTATTTTGTTAAACTTTAGAAGGCATAATGTCTTTACAGCAGATATCGAGAAAATGTATAGGCAATTAAAGGTGGGCCATCAAATTTCCAACGGATTCTATGGCGACCTTGTCCCAGTCTTCTTGAAATATTATCGACTATTAACGGTTACTTACGGAATGAAACCTGCATGATTCTTAGCTGTACGATGTTTAAATCAAGCGGCAATGGAAAATGCGAACGTATATCCACATGCTTCTAATATTATGCTCAATGATTTTTATATTGACGACTTAATTACAGGAGAAGACTCACTACAATCCGTAATTAAATTAAGAGAACAAATATGTTCTATTTTAAAGGAATCGGGATTTTTATTAAGAAAATTTTTATTACAGGATCTAGATTTTTGGCCAAAGTTTCCAGGATCTGAATCCATTGAGGTACCTGAAAAATGTAAGGTGACTAATTTAACCTTTTCTACTCAATTATATAAGGATCAAACGTTTTTTGATAATTTTTCATTATTCGAAGTTTTGCATATGTCCTACGTTTTATTCACAATATAAAGAAACAAAATAAGCATCGTTTAACAGGCAGGTTAACAAATCAAGAAATTGAGAATTCATTAAGAACTTTAATAAAAATGATTCAATTTCAATATCTCTTGGTGACATTAACAATTTATACCATAATAATCAAGTCCAAAAACAGAGCAAATTGCATAGTGTTTCGCCATTTGTTGATGAAGACGGATTGCTAAGAGTGGGTGGAAGATTAAGTTACGCAAATTTAACACCAGATAAACGACATCCAATATTATTACCCAGAAATCATAAGTTTACTTATTTAATTATTGAATTTGAACACAAACGTAATTTTCATGCTGGTATTCAAGGTACTTTAGCTTCGGTAAGGCAAAAATACTGGCCCATAAACGCAAGGAGTGCAGTAAGCCGAGTTGTTCATAAATGTATTATTTGTTTCAAATCAAAACCGACTTTTAACACGCCTATAATGGGAAACTTACCTGCAGAACGAACAACACCTACACGTGCATTTACTAATGTTAGGTGTGATTATGCAGGGCCTGTTATGATTAAGGATGGAAGGCTACGAAATCGAAGGTTAATAAAAACATATATTTGTATTTTTATTTGTTTTGTTACTCATGCAATACATATCGAATTAGCGGGAGATTTAACCACCTATTCTTTTTTAAGGGCGTTCAAACATTTTGTATCACGTAGGGGTTTACCAAGCAATATTTACACAGATAATGGATAACTTTATCGGTGCAAATAAAGAATTAAGACAAATTTATGAAACAATTAAAACATGTATTGACACCGAGGAAGTGCACAATTATTTAAGTCAAAATGAAATTGAGTGGCATTTTATACCAGCAAGGTCACCTCACATGGGGGGTTTATGGGAGGCAGCACTTAAGTCAACTAAATACCACCTAACCCGTATTTTAGGTAATGCGCATTTTACATACGAAGATTCTTCTACGGTCTTATGCGAAATAGAAGCCATCTTAAATTCTCGTCCTTTAACATCATTGTCCAATGATCCCAATGATTTATCCACATTAACTCCTGGTCATTTCCTAATTGGTGACATACTTACTGCAGTACCACAAAGAAATTTGTATAACAAATCAGAAAATCGACTCGTTTTATATGAAAGGTTGCAACGTTTACTACAACATTTTTGGAAGCGTTGATCCTCCGAATATCTTACTTCCTTACAACAACGGCACCAATGACAGCTCAACAACCCAAACTCAGTTAAGGTGGGCGATCTAGTCTTGCTTCGAGAAGATAATTCCTCCTCAACAATGGAGGCTAGGGAGAATCGAGAAGCTTCATCCTGGCCAAGACAGTATTGTGCGGATGGTAAATGTTCCCACCAAAACAGGTGTTTTGAAGCGTAGTGTGACGAAAATTAGTGTCTTACCAATAGAAACTGATTAAGCAGTATTAAGTGTTAAAACATTTGTATTATCATTATGTATCAGAGTATATATAATTTATTTGTTATTTAAAGGCCTTTCAAGGAGGGCGGGATATTAAGTTTTGTATTTATATATTATAGTTATTTCAATGTTGTATATATATCAGAAAATAAACTAAAGACGGCAACTTCGCATCGGTGTCTGACGCAGTACGAAAGGAAGGGCAACTTAACCAAAAATAATAACGAAAACAGGAGTCGACGTTAAGAAGTCGTGTAGTTAAGACAGCGATTCGGGATTGCCGACGAATAGTAATGGCAACTTGGTTTTATTGAAGCAGTCCATAAGTAAATATAAAATATATTAAAAGTACTCCCAATCGCAACAGTGATTCAGTCACACTCGACTGAACACTACCAAACACCTCCCATAGACATACTCCATATACTGCAATATTTTCCACTATAGTATTCTACAACTATATCTATAGTCCCTTCTTCTGTAGAAGTAAATTTCGAAGAAGCATTCGAGTTAAATAGATTTTGTATCCATTCATCGCTTATAAAACTTATTTCTTATTATGAGAAAAAAAAACAAAAGGAGTTAATTTTTTCAATTCCATATAAATACTGTTTCCAATTTATTAATTTTTCTTTTCTGTCTTTCATCCTGTATACATTTAAATAATCATATTTACTGTTAAAATACAGATTCTTTCAAATGGAAAATTTTGAAAATACGATGCTGAAGTCATTACTTTGTTATTTATAATTATTAGACAATCAGCTTAAATAGATCTGACATTTCAAACCCACGACAAATCCTCTTCCAGACCGGCTTAATCATGTTGTAGTTTTATACCTTGGTCCCTGGGGGCCAGAAACTGGAGAAAACTGTCTTGAGTCACGTTCTGACGTAACAAAATAATATTCCATGCAGCTTTAAATGACTCATCTCGACTATTCGATTTATTTTTTATTTTTTCAAACACATAATGACATTAATATTTTTCGAATTAATTCTTTTTCCATTTCTTAGGCCTTTTAAGAATAGATATATAGGTTGTAATACTATTGAAAACTAACAGAGATAAAAATATTTTACATATTTCCTGCAATAAGAGAAATCCGATATTAACAAATATGTTTGGTGTTTAAAATATGCAAATATGCATATGTTTCAAGCAAGTAGCTGCCGAATCTAGTTTCTGTCTTTAAGCCGTCGTTAGTCGTGCTCAAACTGAACGTTCCGAAGAGAACATTTTCAAGTGGAGGGCGGATATATTTTCCTTGTTTTTGAATATTTTAAATGTTCTCACTATGCATACCTACTACATAGGCAGTACCTGTTCCGAACGTTCCCACAGGATTGTATAAGCTGTATTCTATTACAGTCTGTATCCGACATAGCCGATGTATATGATTGTACCTTTGGTCATTCGTTTAGCTGCTTTCCCAACGTTCAGCTTGAGCCAATTTAATAACGGCTTAAGATTAGAAACCAGTCTCGGAAGACATTTGCAGGCGTAGTGGCGGCTGAAGGAATGGACAATTTTTAAGTAGAACTTATTTTCGAATACTTTTATCTTTTACTAACCTAAACAAATATAGAAAAATATGGAATAACATGGAATAACATGGAATAATATGGACTAATATGGAATAATATGGAATAATATGAAATAATATGGAATAATATTGAATAATTTGGAATAATATGAAATAATATGGAATAATATGCAATAATATGGAATAAAATGGGATAATATGGAATAATATGAGATAATATGGAATAATATGGGATAATATGGAATAATGTGGAATAATGTGGAATAATATGGAATAATATGGAATAACCTATTATATAAATAAAAATGTAAATGTTCGTTGTTTCAACATCTTAACTCTCTGAAAGTTCTTCACCGATTGCTTTGAAATTTTAACAAAACGTTGCATTCGAATAGGCGCCTTTTATATATACTAAGCATTGCTCATGCCGGATAGCTTGCTTCTTGACAGCTGCTGTCACTTTTAATGTTTCCAATTGCATTGTTAAATTATTTTTTTATAGATTTCGATTTATTTTCATTTTGATTTAATTTCATTCATTTAATAATGTGGAATAATCTGGAATAATGTGAAATAATATAGAATAATATGCCATAATGTGGAATAATATGGAATAATATTGAATAATATGAAACAACTGTTATACTATTTTATCAATAATTTTATGCACAGGTTTACACACGTGTCATACAGCTGTTGATGCGGTAACCATCTTGGCTAAAATATTTTACCTCATGATACATATTAATCGAACTTGAAAAAACCTTTGCTGATTAAAGAAGTGTTAAATGGCATCTATATCAGTCTTAATCAATATAAGATATTCATTGCTTATTACACAATATTTTTCTCATTAAGTTTTTCACTTGAATTAGATATACTTTCTAACAAATAATAACGCCGTCTATGAACTTTACACCTCTACTCCGCAACACATCGAAATGGAGAAAATTGTCACAGTATAAAACATCCAAGCGCAATGAGGCGAGTTGTTGAAACTGCTCGACTGACCTTATCTTCACGATTTTACTTCGCCATTTAGACGCTTCACATCGACGTTTACTAGAGTTCCACACAATTGATTTTTTGGGTTGTTAAATTAGACTTTGGCCATTTAATATCTTTGCCTCAATTGCTTTAATAGGGATAGATTTTATAATACTACATATTTAATTTGAACTAATGATATTAATTGTATTAATACCATTATAATATCAATTATAGCACCAAATTAAGAACTACAAAATAAATTCAAAGCTATTATTATTTAACTATAATACTAATGGTAAAAATGTAAAAACTTCAAATTCAATTCAAAAATATTAACTATGTATAATATTTACTACTACTAATAATATATATTAACTAATAACTAATAAAAAATAATATCTACATTTATCTTCAACTACATTCATTTTCTTAAATATCATAAGCACAAAAAAAACCGTACTTTCAAGCATTCAACTCGAATCCGACTGATGACAGCTATTAGGCCGGAAGCAGTTATGGAGGCGGATATATATATATATATATATATATATATATATATATATATATATATATATATATATATATATATATATATATATATATATATATATATATATATATATATATATATATATATATATATATATATATATATATATATATATATATATATATATATATATATATATATATTTATATATGTATATATATATATATATATATATATATATATATATATATATATATATATATATATATATATATATATATATATATATATATATATATATATATATATATATATATATATATATATATATATATATACATATATACATATATCTATACATATACACATTGTTTTTGAGTACTGGAAAGCTCTTGGATTTTTACGACGTTTAAAATGAAATCACACTCATCATTTTCAAATATTCAAGTCCCTGATCAAGAGAAACTGATGTCTGGCAGACTACTCGGTTTTCGGTTTATTTATCCAGGTTTTTAGGTTAATCTTTCTGACTCTTACCTGTTTCTATTCAAGTTCCGGCTTCTTCCGGTTTGTATCCTCAAAGCTGACACGGGGTTGGGGACTATCTAGTCCTGCGGTGTCGACCTAGTCGACTTTATTCATGTTGATAAAGATTCTTTCATCTCTGCTTCGGAACTAGGCCGCAAGGCCCGATTCCGCGGATAATACGAGAAAATCGCGTATTTTGTATAGAAGGCTCATGCGGGGCGTGGTCGAGGGAAGGCGTAGTCTGTCGACAATGCGGATCCTTCGATGACTTGATCGGAAATTTTGAGTTGAATTTGGTTCTGAAGCGATATATCTAGCTGCAAAAGAACCTGATACATCACTAGCTTGAAAATTTCGTTTTTGTCAAAAAGCTCTATGATGGCTTTTCGGTCTAATTCCGTTTTTGGGGTCAGGAAATTTTTCGAAAGTCCGCCATGTAGATATTAAAACTTAGAGGGGCAACAGGAGAGCCTTGCGGGCACCCACTTCTATTTGCAGGACGTTAGATAACGCGTCATCAATTATTATATCATTAATGATATTTATATCATTAATGATAATAATATAATTAAATTATAATAATTAATTAATATAATATCATTAATGATATTAAATGATATTAGCTATTAGCTTGACTAGATCAGTGGGAATGCTTTTAAGAGATCTAAAACACAGCTCCCGTTTGGTATCTTCCACCGAACGCTCGCCCGACGTCCGCAGCCAGCCTCACCGTCTGATATACAGCGGTGTGACCTACACGGAAGGCAAACTGTTCGTTCGTTCGACAGAATCTTCTTCTCGACAATGACAAGTCGTATTCAAGTCGCCAAGAGCCTGAAATATTGTCCTTTCAGCGACTTTGCCGAGTGCGCTAAGCAAACTAACCGGCCGATAGTTGCTTGGATCTTGGGAGATGTTTCCTTTCTTCAGGATTACCGTTATTTTAGCGTACTTCCATGCAGTTGGGAAGTTTTAAGTTTGAATATCGCGCTACTTGCTTGTTTGGTAGTCTATTCAGCTGCATCGGAAAGATGTAATCGCAACGTGGTGCCTTTCTTACTTTTAATTCTCAGATAATATCGTATATTATTTTTGAAGAGACTAAATGGCTGATCAAGTAGCCTGGGTTGGAGATTGTTCACCCTGTCTTCAGTGGACGAATCGGGGCCCTCACCTTGCCCACGAAGAATTCGGCGTCATCCATAGCGATCGACTAGCCGTATCGATTGAAGCTAGGAAATCGCCCCATATCTGTTATCTAAACTCTTCGAGTGCCCGTAAGGCAACTCTTTTAGTTTGCTTGCACGAAGCCTGAATTTAAGGTCCCCAGACGAATGATAGCGTCTGTATAACCTGTTTTTAATTCGTATGTTTTTCTTGACTTCGAGCGGAATGTCCAAAGTGTCCGAAGATACCGCGGAGGTTTTGAGGCCGCATTTATGGCTTCTAATATGTCTATGGTTAGTTTCTCAACTGCACCCTTGAGCTGCTGAATGATATGAATTCGCGGATTAGGACCGCTGTTCTGCAAGTATTCCTAGAATTTGATTCAGTTAATGTTGGAAATATTTTTAGGTTGAAAAGAAAAGTTCACCGTTAAACCTAGTTTCAGCAATACCGGATAGTGATCCGAAGTCAGCTTGTGAACCACATGTTGTGCAGCCTGATTTGGGAGATTTTAAATGATAAACAGATCTAGAAGACTATTAAAATGATATTAAAGTTCATCCGGAACGAGGAGATTCAGACATTGCCTCTCCGCCAGGCACTTTAGGTCCATTGCATTGAAATCATCGCCTATGATGAAGGAAAAGTTCTTAGCTAGCAAACTGTTCACTTCACCTGAATCGAAGTTATTGCAGTTTTTCTGATACCATGAAAATAAGTTTATCAAATTTCCTTCTAAAATCACTTGCACTAACGTTACTTCTGAGGAATTGAGACTTGACGAAGGCAAGAGATAATCACCCCCCCCCCCCCCCGGCACTACGGTGTCTGTCATCTTTATAGTAGAAAAAGTTTGTCACACCGAACCTTTATTTAAGGTGTTTTTTGCTCGATCCCTTGCGAAACAGCATGTTTGGTAGGACTGGTTTGGTTGGTGCCAGTTGCTGGATATTCTGCGCTGTAGAATATAGGAATGTTGGGGGTGGTAGCTTCATCTAGCAGATTCATGTGCCATGTTTATATGATTGGAGGTTTAGGGGTATACTATTACATTGGCTGTATCGGCTTCGCCCACGCCACTGTTGCCCGTTAATGTTTCTGTCTATCAGTCGCCAGAGTTTTCCTTCTGATTGTATTTTTGGCGAACATGGTTTTCGATACCATAGGTAAGTTTAGCGCTCCGTACATTTTGTTAATATTTCCTGATATGTCAATTCCAATCGCTTCTCGCACAATTCTTGTTTTGTAGTATTTTGTGTGTATTATTTGTTTGCAAATATTGAAATTGACCTTGTGTTATATTTAGACATGGTGTTGGAATAAGACTGACGTTGTTTCGTGCAATCTCCGCATAATATTTTATATATAGTTCTAGCGAGGTAAAGGTAGTATTTGCAGACGAGGCAGTCTGACAAGTTATGGCATAAGTGAATACATAAGATGCTAAAACATATCCTTCCCAAACAATATGCTGAAATCCGAGAATCTTATTTAAAAGAAAGAGAATTACAAGATTAAACAAAAGGACGATTACTCCAACCTCAGAAAAATTATAGATGAAATACTAGGTAGTATCATGAGTCGGCTTGTCTAACTGCTCTATCCTTGTGATCTTTTTAAATTAGAATACACTATAGTAGAAATCTTTACTGATGGTGCTGCCACCATAAGCGTCGATATAGAAAACGAATAAACTACAAGCAGATTACAAAATGCTGCCAATGAATTTCAGAGCTGGACAAGAAAATGTGAAATAAAATATAATAAAATCAAATCAGTTCATATTGATTTCACTACACGAATAGAACTTATCTCTATAACTATTAATCTCTATAACATTAAATTCCTTATGCCAACACTGCGAAACACTTTACATTAAGCTTGAAAAGAAGCAAGCTATGGAGAAAAAGAGGAGCTAAGGAGGGAGGAGTTGAACCAAAGATATCGAAAACTGTAATGGTTCTTGGACGAGGATCCGCTTCTGATCAGTAATTAACAAGGTATTGCTAGATAAGCAAATACTAAAGTCACTTTTTACTCATGGAATACAGTTTTGGGTTTGAACCAAAAAAAAAACGAACGTAAAAATTATACAGATAGTAGATACACCCATTATAAATAACGATCCCCATAGAAACCGCAAAATTAAATTCGTTAACGAAAGGCAAAAATTTCAAAGAAGCCACGAAAAGAAACTTCTACAACAAATGACAGTCAAGGCAACTCAGCTCCTCATCAACACAAACCGAGTAATAAAATCTAAAAATTAAGTTTTTTTTAGTTGCAGTCGTGTGGCAGTGTTAGAAAAATACAGCTAGTGTACATTAGCTAGTAGTACATTATTAAAAAATACAGGTATGCCTCAAATTGTTAACACAACCCAGAATACATCAATTAGCAACTATTAGATTTTAAGTTCATCAGTATGTTAGTAATAGAATTAGGTTACCTATTATATAATATTATTATCTATCTAATGAACACCCAGAAACACGCTTGCTTATAAAATGCTTGCTAATAAAAGGTGCGACCAATGTCCTCCCATGACCAGTGCAATTATTTCTTATCAGATGAGTTCGAGTCCATTTCCTATTTCCCATGCCCCTAAATTTATTCCAATTAATAAAATCGTTAAAAGTAATACACAGTGGCGATTCATAGGTTTTTAAAGTGGGAGGGCGGAGAAGAAAATAGTGCTGCCGAAGATATTTTTTGCTTTTCCCTTCCTTCTTTTTACTGTTCGTGCTATTGAAACTCAATACAGGAGGTGAACCAGGAAAATTAATTAAAGGAAAGAAACTGAACGGAAATAAAATATGGTGTTTTGCACTGAAGAATTGTTAACTGTGATAAATGCTGGAGGGGCGGCGCCCCAACGCTCTCCGTCACGAGCCACCACTGGTAATACAGTATTTACTTTGATGTAAATAAAAAGAAACAAGATTACATTAGTTTACATGATAGGCAATCTCCGAAACTTTTTTAACAAACTTTTTTATTCTGTTTTGTTGAATGCGTTTATATTGTTCATATTTCATCCACTCTCTAATACTGTTTCAAAACTACCATAATAAACTGTGTATATGCTACCAAATTAGAAATTAGTTTATATTAGGTTCCAGAAATCCGTACAGTGGATTCTTCCACATCTAACTTTTCCTGGCAAAATATTCTTAACAAAAGGATTCATTTTGTTATATAGTGTGATTTCAGCTAGTTTAGCAAATTTGCATTATAATGTAACCGGTCTGTAATTAAATTTCAAGGAACATCACAGGTTATGTAAAATTTCGTCTGTAGAGGAAGTGAGAATGCATATACATAGTCACTAACCAGAAATGCTGAAATGTTATCATATTCCGTCCTTAAATTTCTTAATGCACTCTCAGAGTTAGATAACCCGATATTCATATAAGTAGGCATATTAATTCTCTTCCTGGGAATTGGGATTATGTATTTTATAGACGCTACTAAAGAAACTCATCAAAATATTTTAAATAATAAGATGAACCATGAATATTTCCAATAATATGAAAATTTGAATTTAGTAAACAAATTTTGAACAGCCCATATAGCAGGTGAGGCAAGTATCACGCTCCCATAGTATTTATTTATAACATTTAAAAGAAACAAAACATTTTTTTTCTATAATATATACAGGATGATTCAGAAGGAAATATCAATATTTCAGCTGCATATTCAGGGACAGAAAATGAACATAAAAATTTCTATGAACATGGGTCCTACTGTCAACTGTTACCGAGATACAGGGGTAAACAAACAATTAAAATGTTTAAGATTTTTTTAGTATTACTTTTTTAATAAATAGTTAGGCTACATTTTGTACTTTTCAAAAATACCACCATTTACTTCCAAACATTTGTCAGCTTTCTTATAAACAGTTCGGGTTGCTTTGTGAATGGGTTCGGGTCTGTTCCTTATAACTGCTGCTGCATTTACTATCCGGAGTAATGCATCTCTAGTGTCTACTTTAGTTACACATACCAAAGATTTAACCCACCCCCAAAGACAATAATACAATAATCGAGATGATTAAGGTCTGGCGATCTAGCTGGCCAATTGTGCGGATCACCTCGTCCAATCCACCGGTTTGGGAAGTTCATCATGTTGTAAGCATATGTTTTGTCGTACATTAAGTGGAATACTTTCTAACAGGTTTTGCAAATGATTATGTATAAAATTTAGGTAAACTTCTCCTGTGAGATGACCGTCGAATATGATTGGACCTATGAATTCATTTTTTAACATCCCATACCACACATTAATGCTAAATCGAAGTTGAAAATTATGTTCAGTCGTAGCGTGACGGTTTTCATCGGACTATCGATGTTCATTATGAAGACAATTTATGCCATCACGAGTGAAGTGCGCTTCATCGGTGAACAGGACATACTTAAATAATCTCCGATTTTAACTTATCCAATTACAAAACTGCATCCTTAACGCAAAATCACCATCCTGCAAATGTTGCACCGATTGTGAATGAAATGGATATAAACAATTCATGTGAAGAGTCGTCCAAGCAGACGATTGTGTTGTTTGGTAAATATCTGCAATCCGCTTTGCACTTACGCTTGGATCATATTCAACGATGTCAAGAATTGCGTCTTCTTGTTCAAGATCAAGTTTCTATTGCCGTTCAGATACATTTCTCGCACTTGGAAACATACCAGATTCTCCAGCAGTGATAAAAACTTGTTCAAAAACCCTTATAACCAGCAGTCTCCGATTCGGGAAATGACGCTGATATTAGGAGACTGCGCTATTGGAGCTTCAGTTAGAAAAGCCATAAACAAATATTATATCAGCATACTCAAGATGATAGAATAACGAAAACATAATAAAATCATTGAAATAAGTTTAAAACAATTTGCTGATGACAAACTAATAATTAACCACTGAATTTAAAAAATGTAAAGGGTTCTCACTCTTTATTACATTTGCCATCCATAAATATGTTTACCCCTGTATCTCTGTAACAATTAAGAATAGGACCCATATTTACAGAAACTTTTATATTAATTTTCGGTTCCTGAATATGTAGCTAAAATATTAACATTTCCTCCAGTATCACCTGCACAAAGTTGCATTCCTGCTAATGGCTCACACTTGATTCACATAATTTTCAATTATTTTTTAACTCAAAATTTAAAAAAGAAATATACAGGGTCTTTAAATGTTGTGTTAATAAATATTTGAAAATTATGTGAATCAAGTGTAAAATATTAACAGTAATGCAACTTTGTGCCCTTTTTAACACATTAACATAACTTTTGTGAACATATCTGGTATTAATGCAGCGATTTCGACACGGATGTTGTCTTTAAGTTGCTATGTAGTTAGGTTAGGTTAGGTTAGGTTAGGTTAGGTTAGGTTAGGTTAGGTTAGGTTAGGTTAGGTTAGGTTAGGTTAGGTTAGGTTAGGTTAGGTTAGGTTAGGTTAGGTTAGGTTAGGTTCCCCATCGAGTGTTCCCGGTTTGTCGTACCGGTGAGGCTTGTCTGTGCTTCGATGAACTCTGGGGCTATGCCGACGGTACCTATCATACCGGTAGGGCCACCGTAGTCGGACAGGCCCAGGGGGAGAAGCCATACTAAGAGGAACACAGAGCGCATGATGGAACACCTAGAAAATACTCTCCGGGTGGGTCCGCTAACGCGGGAATCCCACCCCGCTGCGGTATTTACCCCCGCAGCCCTATCGGATACGGAATCATGCAATGTTTAACCAGCAAACACCCAGTTCAGTATCTAGAATACAGAACGCGGGAAAGAGTTCAGTAACATCGACAAACGTGAACATAATCAGAGTACGGACAGCTGGTCAAGTAAGAAGATCCAATTCTTTAGGTTCGAGTGACTTATCAAGAAAAAGGAAAGTCCTAGACACTTCACTGACCACACCAGACCTCGAAACTCTGAAAAAGGTAGAGTGTCCTATATTGTTCTCGCTAATAGAAAACATAACAGCAATTATAAATAACTGTAAAGACCTGGAAAGAATCATAGCGGAGCACGCAAACACCAAAAGGGAGATCAAGGAAACCGCAGCAAAGCTGAGCAGGAACTCGGAGCCCTCAAGCGTACTTCACTTCGAGAGTAGCTAGACAGGTAGAGATGAGTGAAAGCAGAAATCCCCACTTATGATGCTGACATACAAACTGACCCAAGGATGGGAACGAAGAATATGAGCACCCAGACAGAAATTACAGACATTTTAAACGTAAAAAAATATATAGACCCAGGTACATACGATACTATAGAGAAATTTAAAACAATTACGGACGAAAAATGGGATGAAGTAAGTTACAATAAGACAAACATCGTAGTAGGTAACCCTGTATATGACAAAATAAGTAAAACCAAGGTAGTAATAGCCGAACCAGACATGTGTCAATATGGATAAGAGCATCCAGAGAGCCTACAGAGAGAGATATCCAGAACTGAAGGATGTCAGGAATGAAATGGGTATTATAGAACAAGTTCTCAGGATTATCACTCTGAACGGGTGGGCCCAAACCAAACAAAAAATAATTAAAATAGAAATTGACAGCAACATCGAGAACGTCTGGAGTAATCTGACGAGGCTAAAAGATGAAACCAAGGAGGATGAAGAGATTGCCATACACCAGCTGAGATGCATGACACTCGACAGACTAAGGAAAATGACGGAATGTATTTTCCATAATGGTAACACTAAAGTTAACATCTATATCCCACGTAATAAAGATCTCAAAATGAGCAACTATCCAGGGCGCTCCGCAAACCCTAGAAACACATATGCTTTAGTAGTTGAAGCTAAGGGATAACATAACACGACCCTGAACTCTGTCAAAGGAGCTATTAATAATTGCGGTAAAAGCAGTATCGTGCGAACCCTCAGGAGCACTAGAGACGGGAAATTGCTAGTATCAACTGTGAAGGACAAAGAAGGGATCCAGAAAATGAAAGAAACTATACTCTCCGAAACAAAAAATATGGAAGTACGTATAGTGGATGACTCCAGGAAGAGGGAAGTAATCCATATCAGGATGATGGACGCGACAGCAACCAAGAACAATGTACGAAGCTCCTTGGAAAGTCACTTGGGACCACTGGAAGGAAAGGAGATTAGTATAAGTGACCTCAGACCGAATGTGGCCAACACTCAGGCAGTCACTGTAATATTGGAAGAGAAGGACGCCCTTGCTCTGATTAATAAAAAACATAGTTATTGGCATGGTTAGGTGCGACATTGATCGCAGACTAAAGTTAAGTAGATGCGGAAGGTGCTGGTTGTTCGACCACGCCACAAATACCTACCAAGGTCCGTACAGGAAGGGCAATTGTTATAATTGCGGCAATACAGGGCATAACGCTAGGAAGTGTACTGGAGAAAGTCACTGCTTGCTATGTGGCAGAGATGGGCACAGCGCTGGCGGCGGTAATTGCCCAGTATTCAAGAAAGCTCTGAATCAGGCCAAAAGGAAAGGCGGCACAGCAGGAAGTCGCAGCCGGATTATATATCCAAATTTAAATGAAGCCGGTCCAGACGAAGGAGTAACTGAGGGAAGAAAAAAGCCACCCACAAGGCCACCAGACAGATTATCGAACTCGATATCCTACAATTAAACATGGACCGAAGGGGGGCAGCATACGATCTGTTGCTCCAAGATATCGTTTCGGAGGGCATAGATGTAGTATTGGGCCAAGAACCAAATGCTGCAGCCATCGAGCGAGAAATATGTGATAATAACTGTGATACTTTTATACATGTGAATGGTGTTAAGTATGGACGTCCCGTGTTGAACTATTTTCGTGGAGATGGTTTTTTGAGTGTCGAGTTTGTCGATTTGTTATTCGTCTCATGTTATTTTTCTCCCAATAACTTATCGAGTCCTTTCGCGAAATGTTGGACGCAATCGAGAAACATATACGTGACATCAAAAAAGGAGCAATTATAGGAGGAGACTTGAACGCCAAGTCCAACCTCTTCGGATCACGGATCACCAACGAGAAGGGCAAGGCTCTCTCGAACGATATGGTGGCAGTGAACGTCGGTACTTCGCCTACGTTCAGGAACGAAAACGGGGAGTCCATAATCGACGTTACTATGGCAACAGCCGACGCCTATAGATGAATCACCGGCTGGAGAGTGATGGCTGGAACTGAGAATATGAGTTTGCACCGAAGCATCAGGTTTCAGGTTGTGCCGATGATCCAGCCATTAGAGCAACACTTTAAGAACAGGAGCTGGAAGATCACCCCTCTTGGTTTGGCTAGGATGGCCCACTATTGTACTACCGCCGGCGTAACAATGAAATCCGGAAGGATTGGATAAGTGCCTCAAAAAATTATGCAATCGATTTTTGATTAGCAAATGCAGCCGAAATTTTAGACGGCAAGTATACTGGTGGAACCAGGACATCGCCGATAAGATGAAAGCGTGCATCTGCCTGCGACGTAGGGCCACCAGGCGGAATACATATCCACACAAAAGGGATGATGAATCAAGGGAGCGAGCGGTGACGCAGTATAAGGAAGCAAAACGCGTCCTACTGCAAACCATCGGAAAAGCAAAAAAACAAGCTTGGACAGATCTGTGTGGGGACTTGGAAAACGACATCTGGGGGAAAGCATATCAGATAGCAACCAGTAAACTAAATCGCCGATCACATCGAACAATTACCGCAAACGAGACCCTCAAACAGATCAGAAAGCTGTTCCCGGGAGGAGGAAAGGTGATATGGTCTGGAATGGACTTAAACCCTACCGAAATCCGGTGGTTTCAGACGGAAGAGGTCAGGGCAGTGATCGAATCGCTGAAAACCGGCAGGGCCCCTGGACCTGACGGTATCCCAGTGGAGGCGCTTAAGGTCGCAGCCAAGGCGGATCAATCCACGTTCGTCGATGTGATGAACTTCTGTCTTAAGCACTCACTTTTCCCGGTGCACTGGAAGGTTGCTAAGCTGGTTTTGGTGGAAAAGCCAAATGTCGATACGAGCCAGCCGAAGTCGTACAGACCGATATGCCTCATTAATTCCGCCGCTAAGCTATTAGAAACGCTTATAAAGAACAGACTGGAAGAGGAGTTGGCTACCCGAGACCTTTTGCACGAAAATCAGTATGGTTTCAGGAAGGGGAAATCTACGATGGACGCTCTGAAGGTCATCACCAACACCGTGGACGAAAACAATACTAAGGCGCACAAGAACAGGGGTTTCGTGGCCCTGCTGACACTGGACATAAATAACGCGTTTACCACTGCATCCTGGAAGGGTATCGTGGGTGAATTGGAAAGGATGGACATCAACAGATACTTGGTGGGGATAATCCAATCCTTCCTGAGTAAAAGATATATAGTCATGATCAGCGAACTAGGATGACTTGCGGGGTACCACAGGGATCAATACTGGGACCCACATTATGGAATGTCTTTTACGACCAGGTACTAAGGGTGGATGCGGGCAGTGGCGCCAAGGTCGTTGCGTACGCTGACGATCTGGCAGTGTTAGTCACGGCGCCCACCCGAACTACTTTGGAGAAGAGGCTGGGCTGTGCGTCAATAGCCGTGAAGAGCAGACTGGACGAAATGGAACTGGAACTCTCGGCCCACAAAACCGAGCTGGTAGTGCTGGCAGGAAGGAGAGACAACCATACAATGACTATCAGCGTGGGAAACCATACGGTGAAAAGCCAAAAAGCGACTAAATACATGGGGGTCTGGTTGGACAAGAATTTACGGATGACAACACACGTGAAGAAAACACAAGAAAAGGCAGCCAAGGCCATAAATAATCTAACAAGAATTACCCCAAACATTCGAGGCCCCAGCGCTTCAAAGAGGAAATTTTTGGCCACAGCTGTGTTGTCAATCATTTTGTATGCGGAACCAGTATGGAGTAGGGCGCTAAAATACAAACACTACGAAAAGATGTTGGAAAGAATAAACCGCAGAATGGCTGTTCGCATAACGTCGGCGTATCGTACGGCACCAACGGAAGTGCTCCTCGTATTGGCCGAGCTCCCTCCGATCGCCTTGCAGATCGAGGAGAGAACGCTCGTACATAAATACGGCAGGCAATATAAGTCGGGGGCAAGGAAGGCTACGATGTCAAAATGGCAGGAGAAATGGTCGTCTTACCGGTGTTGGGCTAAGATATTTATTACCGACGTGGAAGCTTGGATTTCATCAGATTGGACCAAGGTAGATCACTATATAACCCAAGCAATAACGGGACACGGCTCTTTTCGAGCTTATCTGCTAAAAATAAACAAAGTTACCTCTTGCGAGTGGTTCTATTGTGGGGCTGACGACACTCCTGACCATACATTGTTTACCTGCCCGAGGTGGGACATGATAAGAGATAAAGCAGAGAGAGAATGTGGAGGCGCAATAACCAGGGAAAACGTAGGAGAATTAATGTGTAAGGACAGAGCGAAGGGTTCATCAATCTTAAAAATGATAAGGAGCATTATGTATAATAAGTATGAGGAGGAGATTGCGGGTGGTACCGCGGAAGAAAGTAGCGCACACGCCGCAGTTTGAAGACCGGTGTCACATCCTGATGTAATGCATTAGCGGTTCCGGGATGTGACGGAAACAAGAACGGGGTGGTTTTTTTAGTGGGTATGCTTTCGAGTGAGTCCCACACTCCGGCTATAAAAGGTTCCCCCCCCCCCCCCAAAAAAAAAAGTTATGTTAGGTTAGGTTAGGTTTGGTTTGGTTAGGTTAGGTTAGGTTAGGTTAGGTTAGGTTAGGTTTGGTTTGGTTAGGTTAGGTTTGGTTAGGTTTGATTAGGTTTGATTAGGTTAGGTTTGGTTAGATTAGGTTAGATTTTGTTTGGTTTGGTTTCACATCAATTTTGCATGAAAGTTATTAATAATGCAAGTGGTTTATGATGGCATAACATGATTTGAATCGCTTATTATTATCTGTAAACAACAGGTCTTCAACTATATGAATCTTATAGGGACTTCTCAAAATTAAGGGTAAGCTGCGTAGAGAAATTTCCACTTCGAAGTTTCTGGAAACTCCTGCACAACTGACCGCTGTGATAAGGTGGGCTAGTCACTCGCCTGACGATCCAATGATCCCAGGTTCATATTCTGGTTCTGGTATAGATTTTTATATATAGTCTACACGACCTTAATGTGGCACATGTTCAAAAATTGTAGATCATAGACAGTCACTAAATAACGCTAGATTGTTGACGTGACTTAAATTAAATTCAATAGAAAAAACTCCGGCACATATGCAATATTTTGCAAAATATTTTACAATATTTTGCAATTTGCAATGTAGTGTAATATTTTCACCGCTTCGCACTGTTCTTGGACGTCTAATGAGCGTTCTACACCCAACTGTTCCGAATGCTTGAAATTGCTTATCGCTTCGTGAAGCGATTTGGATATTTCCGGCTAAATTCACATTGAGTTATAATAGTTAAATTATTTTTTAATGTTAACTACAACAATTTCACTGCGTCCTTTTAGCGTGTATTTATTCATAATAAAACTTGCACGTCTGTACTATAACAGCTAAACCAAAACTGTCGCAAATATCAAAAACAAAAAATTAACGCCAAATCAAAACATTAGCGTGATTCTTGTCCCACCGTCCCCTTTGAAATCTTTTCAGTCCTCTGGATATATCATATCCTCCGGATATAATATTCAAAGTTATCCTCTCAATATAATATGCTCTTGATATAATAAATATAATGATATAATGAATATCTGCTTTACAAACGTATCATTAAATTGACTATTCATTATTGTTATACTGATTATTACTGATGTTATACAATCATCTCAACAGGACACAATTTTGAAACATGCCGTAATGCCGCATTGGGACTCATCCAACAGGGACATAGTAGTTTTACACCTTAATACCAGCAGACACGGAACGTGAGACAACTGCCTTGGGATATGTTCGGACGCAATGAAGCCCTACATTCTTAATGATCTGCTCTGCTCTTTAGACACTTCTTTGTTATCTACAGGAACACCTTAGTTGGTTTTTTAGGTTTTATTTCGGACTAAAACAGAGGAAATATTTTTTTAAATTAGATATTCCTATAATGTATAACAAGTGTATATTTAGCGATAATGAATTTTAAATTTAAAAAGTATGTACTGAAAGATTTAAACAGTTTAACACCATTGTGGCAGAGCAAACATATATAAATGGCAAAAATGTGGCAGAGCAAACATATATAAAAATTTGTTTTTATCATGTTGTGAGCTATTTTTCGTATTGTACAAAGCTAAGTAATATTATGGTAAACGGGTATACCATAATATTGCAATATTATGGTACTTTTAAAAATGCTAAAATGTCTCGAATTCGAAATTTCATGAAATTATGGAGCCGATTGGAAATTGCTACATCTATATTATAAAGATATAAAGAAAATGAGTCGAGATGAGAGTTATGCACGTGTACGAGGATTGTACGACCTGGAAATATCCAAAGACATAAGAAATGGGATTTTAGAGCTTTACAATATTTACTTGCAATGAACCTGTTTGCTTATAGCCCTTCATGGATACTTCCTCTTTCTATGTACCACAAGAGGCGTCGCTTGGAGCGGTGCAATGGAACCTGGAATATAACACTATTTGCTTTGATGAATTTATATTTTGTTTACGTAAAATCGGGTCAGGCCATAGAAGGGTCAGACGTTCGTAGGGTAAAAATAAAGGCACTGTAGCAATTATGGTAGTGGAAGTAAATGTTCAGGAAGCAGGTAACCCCTAGTAAACCAACAGAAGATTTAAATACCGCCCGTTATCTAACCACAATATTGAAGTCGGTCATTTAACTCCATCTATATATCAAATCGCATCTTTCAGTCACACAATACCAGTCTGCACACTGCACGTCAAAACCGCCATTTTTTAGAAAACTAACTGGAATTATATATATATATATATATATATATATATATATATATATATATATATATATATATATATATATATATATATATATATCATCCATCAGCCCGCATCGATCCACTGCAGGATGAAGGCCTCTTCAGCATGCTTCCAACCTTCACGGTCCTGGGCTTTCCTCTGCCACTCGGGTCCAATATACTTAACGATGTCATCAGTCCATCGTGCTTTCGGTCTTCTTCGCGGACGTTTGCGATCAAGCGGTATCCACTCCAGGATTGCCTTGGTCCATCTGTCGTCCCATCGCCTCGCTATATGGCCTGCCCATCTCCATTTCAACTGTTTTACTCTTCGAATGATGTCACAGACTTTTGTTTGTTCCCTGATCCATGCGCAGGACTTTCTGTCTCGTCTTGTAATGCCAAGCATACATCTTTCCATTCCCCTCTGTGCCACCCGAAGTTTTTGAATTGATTGCGATGTGAGTGTCCAGGTTTCACTTCCGTATATCATAACGGGTAGAACGCACTGATCGAATACTTTTCTTTTCAGGCAAAGTGGGAGTCTGCTCTTAAACACTATGTTGAGCCTACCAAATGCCTACCAGCCACATTTAACACGCCGTTCCACCTCCCGGGCGGTATTCCCCTCCATAGAAATCCTCTGCCCAAGATATACAAAGCTGTCCACAATCTCTAAATCCCTTCCTAAAACTGAAATTCTTCTGTCCTGAGCGAAGTTATTGAACATAACCTGATTCTTTTTCAGGTTTATTTTCAAGCCAAATGGTTCGCCAGCCCTTTGCAGTTCTTGTATGCGTCTTTGCAGCTCCTCTGGGTCCTGTGAAATGAGAATAATATCATCTGCAAATCTAAGATGGTTTAAGTTTGCACCATTGATCTTTACCCCATCCTGTTCCCAATCCAGTTTACGAAATACTTCTTCAAGGCCAGCCGAGAAAAGAATAGGCGATATTGCGTCACCCTGCCGTACACCTCGTTCTATATTAATTCCCACTTCAAGATCATCAAGGTGAACTGTGGCTGTAGCTCCATCATATATCAATTCTAATAGGTTTACATAGGCTCTCTCTACACCTTGGCTAAGCAGTGCATCCATTATCGCATGTTTTGAGATGGAATCAAATGCTTTTTCGTAGTCGATAAAAGCCAAGCACAGTGGCATGGTGTATTCATTGTGCCTTTCTATGACCTGCTGTACAACCTGGATGTGATCCATTGTACTGAATCCACTTCTGAATCCTGCTTGTTCTCTTGGTTGTGCGTCATTCAGTTTTTTTAATATTCTTTTAGAAATTATCTTAGTGAAAACTTTGTACATCACTGATAGGAGGCTTATTGGACGGTAGTTCTTTAAATCTTCCTGTGCTCCTTTTTTATGTAAAAAGATCACTTCTGCATTTTTCCATAAGTCAGGTACTTTTTATTCTCTTTGAGGCATTTTGAGTATAATTTTGCCAGTGTTTTATGTAACGTCCGACCACCAGCTTTTAGCATTTCGACAGTTACACTATCCTTTCCTGGAGCCTTGCCGTTCTTCATCAATTCTATAGCATTTGTTACTTCCTCCACTAGGATATCTGGTATTATATATTGTTCTTCCGTGGGTATTGCTGTCCCTGACTGGCTCTGATCTTCATATAACTGGGAATAAAACCTTCTGACAATCTCTAACATTTGGGTACGCGTCCTGCACACTGTGCCATCCTCACGCTTTAAAGCATATATTTGCGTTCTTTTGTTTCTCAGCTTCTGTTTAGCTTTGTTAATTCCTTTGTTTTCTTCCAGGGTTTTTTGCACTAGCTGCATATTGAATCGGCGCGTGTCCTCTCTGATACGTTTTCTTATAGTTTTGCAGAGCTCAGTGTACTCGACCCTGCCAAAAGGACTACCTGCATTTCTCATTGCTCGCCGTTTCTTCATTAAATCAATGGTCTCACTGGAGATTTTTGTTTGTTTGAGACATTTTTCCTCTGGTGCTATTGAAGCAGCCGTTTGAAGTACATTGTTGGCGATTTCTTCATATTGAACTGATATTTCCACCTCCTCTGGATCTTGTAACGCAGCAAACCGGTTTGACAAAGCAAACTCAAAATCGCTTCCTCTCTCCAGCAGTTTTCCAGAATCCACCTTGCCCTTCTTTGATCTTACCATTTTTTCTCGCTCTTTTCGACAGTCAATCCGAACCCTTGCTCGAACAATTCGGTGGTCACTTCCAACATTAAAATTGTTAAGGACAGTACAATTGGTAAATATTGTTTTATCGTTGGTCATGATGTAGTCAATTTCGCTTGTGAGCCCAGATGGGCTTTTCCATGTCCATTTTCTGCTGATATTTTTCTTATAGAATGAATTCATAATATATAGTTCTTGTCCTTCAGCAAAATCAACTAATCTGTCACCTCTATTGTCTCGCTCACCAGTTCCATATGGGCCAGTTGCATTTTCGTCTGTTCTTGTTGTTCCAATTCTGGCATTAAAATCACCCATCAGGATTTTGTACCTACATTTCTCCTTGTATAAAAGCTGGGCCACATCATCATAAAATTCCTCAATTTCCTCATCTTTATGGCTTATAGTTGGTGCATAAGCTTGGACGATTTGAAGCCTAAACTTTTTATTCAGCTGAATGACGCATTGGGCTAATCGGTCGGATGTACTTTCAAATTTTACCACACTGTCCTTCAGCTTTCGATTGATGAGGAATCCTATTCCGCCACATCGGCCATTTTCCGTACCTCGAGTGTAGAGTACGTGTCCAGTTGGTTCCAGTTTGATTAACTCTTCACCCTTCCTTCGTGTTTCACAGAGCCCAATAATATCCCAATGTATGTTGTCAAGTTCGATTAACAGTTCTTGCAATCGGGCCTCTGTTTTCATAGTCCGTATATTTAACGTTGCAATGTCAAAAGTCCAATGGCAGCCTGATCTAACCCGGTGATTCTTAGCACCCTCTGCCTTGGGGCAGGTCTTCCCGCTGCCGTAGGTAGTTGCCCCTTGGCCTCCGGGGAATGAGGGCCGTGTTTGAGGTTGTACTGTCATATTTCAATATACTGAAATACCATGTTGAAGGTATGGACCGTAATCTGCCACGCTGGTCCAATGCGGGTTGGCAGATTTTGGATCATGTTAGTCTGAGGCCTCCGCTTTGACCTGTCCGCCAGGGGTGACCCTCCCAGGAGCATAGACTCCAGACGGCATAACTCAAAGCTTCATTGTCCTACTCAAACCCCTTTACCACGTCAAGGTCTGATCCACAAAGGGGTATATATATATATATATATATATATATATATATATATATATATATATATATATATATATATATATATATATATATATATATATATACTAGGACTTATAGGACTAGGTATATATATACCTAGGACAACCACAGATCCAGCCGATAGGGTAGCTATATTAAACTTTCCTTTTTAAGCTGGTAATTTTAAACTTTTGTGAAGTCAATAGAGGGGTAAATTTTAAGTACTTTTTTATACAATAAATATATCTTTTAAGATGAGATCTGTTACAAAAATATACAAAGACGACAAAACTGATCTAATATATCCGTTAGTTTATACGTAATGTACACGGTACGAGATCCGCCAATGTTGCCAGAGTGAATATGCGATTCGAAACCACTACAGGTATTATAACTGAAATGAAACTATTTTGTTAATGCAAGTATTAAGTAGACTGATTTTCTGTTCTGTAATGCATAAAATTATTGAATTTTGGGATTATTATATCTAAAAAGGGGATTTTAATAAATATCAAATTATAATTTAATAACATTCTTTATTATACATAGACCTAAGAAGTTGATGGTGTCATCTCTTTCTATTTATGCTTTAAAAATAATCATTCGGAGTGTGTTGTTAATGTAATTTAAGCATTTTTGTCGATCTGGGTTGTCTCGGGTACCATACATCAAAATGTCGCCCATGCACTTAATCTAAAAAATAATTTTCTTTGCACTATTAGTAATTAAAAATCTTTCTATTTGAAAATATTGTTGCTTGCTGAACTGAAAGTAATCTTCACTAACGCATAAATTAAAAAAGTGAAGGATTTCATATAGGATATAATTCGAAACTCATTTATAGAAGAAACTTCTACTTCTAGTAGAACTTTTACTCTTCCTCTTAGAAGATTTCTAGATCGAACTTTGTTAATCCTGTGCAGCATTTGACGTCTTTTAACTTTATATCCAGATGAAGCCATGATCCAGTGCTATAAGCCAGATGATGTCTAAGTAACTTATAACCTCTAAACAACCTATAAGTTGATTTTTATTGCGCGACAATACACCATCTCACAGGACCAGCGCTGTTCGAAATTTTTGGCGAAAAAATAAATCCGTATTCTTCAACATTCCCCTCTTATTTTTATTTCCTGAAATTCAAACTGGCCATGAAAGGAACATTTAATGACAGTGATACGCAAATCCAAAAAGCCATGACGAGATCATTAGGGCTATTTCTAAAAACGTCATAAAAATCTATGCTGGCATTGCGTGAAGATGTCCAGCGGTGTATTGATGCGGAGGGGCGTATTTAAAAAAAAACTGGCAGAATAACTATTTGTTTTTTTTTATTAAAAAGTTCCGTTATTTTTCGGACATGCTGTGTATACAAACATTTCAATGTTTATTGTTTCTCATTTATAATGGTAATTAATATATCTGCACAAATTACAACTAAACAAATTGTAACCACCTCTTAAAGGTAAAAATTGTCTCTAAAAATACTTCCTAAGCTTTCAAAAATTAGAATCATTTGAAACTCGCTGCATAAAGATGTAAAAATATCTATATTTTGGACCGTTTAAAAAATTTCAAATATCTTGTGAGATGTGAAAATTGTTGACAATAATACATCCACATCAATGAAGCCATTTAACGTTCTCCAATTTATTATTAATGTGGTAATATAAAATTTCAAAGATTTGCTTTTATTACCAGTAACGGTTTTCGTTTATCAAATTGACTAACCTGGTCTTGCAAACATTAAGTCATCAGTTTTTATGTGGTTAGTAATTGTGTTATATATTTTGTTATATTTGTATTCAGAATGTTTTTCATACCTACGTATAAACTTAAATTAAATATATATATATATATATATATATATATATATATATATATATATATATATATATATATATATATATATATATATATATATATATATATATTAGATTATTAGTGCGGGAGTACATCCGATCGTTTGTGTCCCGTTTGTTGGGAACGTGCAGACGTTTGTCCAAGGTCACACTTGGCATTCTCGGTTGAGAGCTGATACTTTAATAAGTTGTGGACTGTGTTGGTTCTACACAATCCTAGTTATAAAAAAGTTACCAGAGACCCCACAACGTATCTGGAAAAAATGACCAAAACAAAATCAAAGAATCTCCAATCGACGACAGTATCAAGAAACAACTCATTTCGAGAGAAAAGCTAAGTAGATCCCCAAACTATATAGCCTGCCAAAGATGCACAAAGCTGGGGTCCCCCCTACGTCCAATTGTCAGCGCTTTCAATTCGCCATTACAAAATCTAGAAAAATGTTTGGCTAATATATTACAACCTATAACAGAAAAGGCCGATTTGTACATTAAAAACTCTCAGCATTTCACAGAGACTCTAGACAACCTCACACTAGATCAAAAGGACATCATGGCCAGTTTCGACGTCAAATCCCTTTATCCGAGCATACTAATAGAAGAAGCATTGCAATTGATAGTGGAAAATGAAGACCTTCCCAACCATGTAATAGATCTGTCCAGACATTGCTTAAACAACGCTTACTTCATGTTTGACCAAGACATATACCGACAAACAGATGGTGCAGCAATGGGTTTATCTCTATCACCAGTAGTGGCCAACCTCTTTACGATATATTTTGAAAACATGACACTGCAGAGCGCTAACCTTAAACCTAAACTGTAGGTCCGATATGTTGACCACATTTTTGTCATCTGGTCCTTGGGTAAAAACGAACTTGCCAAATTCCACAGCCATTTAAATTCCATCCACCAAAAATACAGTTCACTTTAGAAATCGAAGAAGACAAAAAACTCTCCTTCCTTGATGTCCTAATAACCACCAAGTCCCAAGATGGACGCTTACAACACACAGTTTACCGGAAATCAACCTACACGAACAGATACCTGAATGCAAGGTCTCATCACCATCGAGCACATCTTCAAGGGGTTGTCAACACCTTGATTTCTCGGTCTCTCTGACTAACCGACGACATCAACCGAGAAAAAGAGCTCAAAACTATCACTGAAGCTCTAAAGCAGAACAGTTACTCAGCGTATAACATAAAGAAGGCTTTTAACTAGCAAAACAACCAACCAAATCCAAATGAATATGAAAGTAGGGCCCGTAACAGTTCTGCCGTACATAAAAGGTGTCACAGACCGCATTGGACGACTGCTTCGAAGTCATAATATATCATCCGCAATCAAGCCACATAAAACAATAAAATCAGCCATTAGAAGTCCTAAAGATCACATCATTCTAGAAAATCCGGGAGTATACAACATATCGTGCGGGACTTGTAACTTGGCATACGTCGGACAAACCAATAGAATAATATCAGCCCGGCTCAAAGAACACAAATTGGCGGTTAGAAATAAACAAACCACATCGGCTCTATTGCAACACATCTACAAACAGGACACAAAATTGATTTCGACAGTTGCCGACAAATTGCAAATATCCCGAATTACAAAATAAGAACTACACGAGAAGCAATAGAAATAGAAAAAAATCAGATGCCTAGCCTAAAAAGAAGAGATTATGCTCTCAATCTGCCAGACACATGGAAACCAGTAATCAACCCACAAACCGAAGCTCACCGGCTGCAGTCGGGAGAGCAACTGACTACCACTGTGACACCCTACACATCCTCCGAGGGGGAGAAGCCAACACCCGAACCAATAAGAAGTACGCACCATCACAATCTGCGATCCAAAAGAATATAAATATTACGAGATGGTTTCCACAGCTTCCAATCTTCAGATAAGCATTGAGACTGCCAAGTATGACCTTGGTGAAACGTCTGCACGTTCCCAACAAACCAAACGGGACACAAACGATCGGATGTACTCCCGGACTAATAATCTAATGTATTCTTCCATCCGCGAAACACTATATATATATATATATATATATATATAGTGTATATATAATATATATATATATATATATATATATATATATATATATATATATATATATATATATTAGTATGTATATATATATATATATATATATATATATATATATATATATATATATATATATATATATATATATATATATATATTTATGAATGTATATATATATATATATATATATATATATATATATATATATATATATATATATATTTATGAATATATATATATATATATATGTATATATATATATATATATATATATATATATATATATATATATATATATATATATATATTTATGAATATATATATATATATATATATATATATATATATATATATATATTATAATATATATATATATCTTCCTTATCTTATTATATTTTAATTTTAGGGAAATCATTAAACCGATTATCATCGACCGATTGCAAAATATATATATATATATATATATATATATATATATATATATATATATATATATATATATATATATATATATATATATATATATATATATCTTACTTATCTTATTATATTTTAATTTTAGGAAATCATTAAACCGATTATCACCGACCGATTGCAAAATACTAGTTACAGTGACAAGTGGCACACAATATAGTATCCAATGAACTGGGTTGTTTCAACGTAATTAATTGACCTTATTTTGACGCCGTTTAGACGTCCCCACTAAAGCGTTTATTCAAATTATTCGCAACCTAATTGAATATTTGCGTTTTTGTACTTAATTGGACGTAAAATATGTATGTTTGATTACATTTTTCGTGATTTAAATTAATTTCGCTTTATTAATTCAACTTGAATAAATATTAGATTTTTGTTTTTCTTTAGAAAACACTGGTTAGTTAAGTTTAAGCAAATTTATATTATATTTTATTGTATTGAGTACGCATTTTAATTCTAATTTTTTTTACAATAATAACAAATTATATTAGAAGGCTCCATTATATTCTCAGATGTAACTAGTAATCGTGTTTGTCGTCGTATTTCTCGCTCTAAGGATTTGGTCTCGCAAACCATTGCCCTTTGTGTGAGGCGAATTTTATTTGTCGTTTTTCCTGTAAGTGTTTGTGTTTCCATGTTGTGCCTTTAAACAGCAATTCACACTAGTTAGAGCTCTTATCTTAAGATATACTGGAAAAGCCGCTCTGAAAATGTAATTTAACTTTCCGAAAACTACCTGAGACAATCTGATGTGGCGATTAATTATTTGAGTGTCGCAAAAAGCAAACATTGAATTCTACATATTTGTGCGCAGTGGTCTTGTCAATGGCTATTTCAACATATATGCACTTCGCTGAGCTCAAGAGGTATCATTATTTATATTTTATACATATGTCTATTTAGTCCTATTTCTAGCCATAAAAGCTAGAGCCTATTCTCCACATAGAGTGAAGAGGCAAATCGGAAAACAGAACATTTTTCAGAACAGCAACAGAATAGAAATTTTCTAAACTGCATCTGGCCTTTCTTTGTATATTCAACCACTGTATACAGTACATCTGATTACAAACATATTGAGAATCTAGAAAATTGACTTGATTATTTCAAAAATGAATGGTTCTTGGAGAAAAGAAATTGTTTTAAAACAAATCATTTCACCCTATCCATTAACATTTCTAACTAACAATGCCATATAATGATATAAATATAAAAACTCTGGAAAAAAATCGTATCACTCGTGTATAATATTTGTTATAGTCTTCAGGGTTTGTTTATATACGCCATGCCCTTCAAAAAAAAATTTCCTTTTCATTTTTACTGAATGTGCTTCATTGTTATGCACCCTTTTTGTGAAATAGAGAAAAAGTGATGCACGAAAAAAGAACTTTTTTAGAAAGACTTTTTTATCGCAAAAATTCTTATTTCGAAACACTTTTGCATTTCAAAATACTACCACAATCCGGAATATGAAATAAAAAATTCACTTCAAAACAATTATTTATACATTAATATGGTAAAATAGAAATTGATTTTATATAAAAAACCGCAACTTATTAAATAACAATCAAAGTAATTGCGTTTTTATGTTGTTTTTTGTAAGTAGCTTATTTTGTATACCGAAGCATTTTTTCAACAATCACTAGTCAATATTCTCGATGCATGTTTCGATAACGAAACTGATAATGCTAACATATATAAATATGTTAGCATTATCAGCCACAATCAGATATAGAGTTCATTTATATGTAAATATTGCATTAATTATAATTCAAAAGTTAACTATATTGGTGTGAAAACATTCACAACTGAAAAAAAATCACCCTTTAGATATATATACAATTAATAATAGGCTAGATTGAAACACGACACCATCAGAGAAAAATATACATCCGCATTTTTCTGAAGAATCATAAAAAGGGACTCGTTATAAATATAATATTTTCAAGTACCGTAAAGTGGATATTGATGGTAATAGCACTTGGCACCAGAAAAACAAACATCGTTTCAGAGGAACGTGATAGTGAAAGGTCCTGTGGCGGGTAAAGGGGCGAAGTGAGGCACTTGAGTAAAACCCAAGAAATGATAGGGACAGAAGGTTTTTTATAGTCTTATCACGTGGACAGGGCTACGTGGAAATTCAAGATAGAAGTCCCAGAACAGTACGAGTCTACAGTTTGAGTTGAAAGGTTGTCGAAGGGAGTTCAGGTTAATCCATTGCACGTGAATGGTTCGAGGTAAATCACTAGAAGAGAGTGCGAATTGAAAGGTACACGTTAGCAGTTTCAAGTTGATAGCACGAATCAAGAGATGGAATTGAAAGGTTGAAGAAGAGGATTTGGGTCGAACCGTTATACGTGGGGAAGTCGAGGAAGATCACGGGAAAATAGTAAGAGTTGAAAGCACGAGTTTAAGAGTTGCACGCGAAGATTCAGAGTAGAAAGCACAATTTGTAAATTGCACGTTAGAGTCAGTTCCCTGTCGATTCCGGAGTCAAGTTAAATAAGAAACTTTGTTGCGCTAAATCTCGCAAAACTTAAGACAATAAGTGAAAAATTGCCCATCAAAAAGTGTAGTAAAGTATTTGTGAATTTCAGTGAATAATTATATATATGTGTATCTCTGCTTATTAATTAAAAAACCAAGATCCATTTCTCGAACCAGCGAACCCTGTGGAAATATTACTATATGTCTCAATGTGCGGACGAGGTTTCTAACACTCTCCGCACATATATGATATATGACGTGTTTATACATTTTTAAATTTGAATTGTTTCATGTGCATATACACCTATGCATATGTATTAGTCTTAACACTTACAATTAATTTTAAATTGTATATATTCAACAAGACTAGACATTTTGCATTCTGTCTTATCCAAGTTTATAAACTGTCGTTTAGCAAGTTCCAATGCTGGAAACAAAGATTAAACATTAGTCGTGTAAGTTTTTCATATATTTTTAATGTAATCTAATTATATTAGTAATCTAAAAATGTAATCTTATTTAATCTAAAAATTGTAAATTATCTAAAAATTTAATTTTAAATGTAATAATTTTCCATATACTTTAAATGAAATCTCCAAGATGTCGCAACATACATATCATAAAAAGATGTCGCAACATAGTAATGTTTTAGTATACTTTCATTCGGATCAATAAAAGAAAGAAATGAAATCAATCACAGTAAGTTGCTATCAAGGCCCGACTTCTGATAATAAATAGAGTTGCTTGAGCATCTCTGACACTGCAGATTCCTAATAAATACGTTTCGTAGAACTTGATAATTCTAATATAGCTATTTTTTTCTTGGAAATAAACAGAAATGAGCTTTTGTGACTTGTGATGTACCTTGTGTAAGGTTTGACCAAAAAACAGAAAATGACCACATATTTGCTGTCACCTATATTTTTTGCTATAAAGTCTTTACACATTCTAACAAATTATAGTGAGAGATATATTATTATTAATCATAATATCACATTAGAATGTTATTTGCCCAGCAATAATCCATTTTCATTTATCTTGATATGGCTTTTCAGTTACAGACATGTCTTCAAGGTCTTTTTCATTTTAATTGCACGAGTAATAAATATTATGGTAAATTAGGATATTGCACTGTATGTTTACACTTTGGTCCAATGCCACATTACAAAAGGCGACTAGAAAAAAATTCAAGATTATAGTATGAGTAGGCAAGAGTTTTAATATGTTTAATTATATGCAATCTCTTGATAAAGGTCGAATTAAATGGAACTATTAACACCACAGTGACGCCCTATTTCGAGGGTTGCATTGAAAATGGTTTTATTGTTTTTCAAAATATACTCCGCGATGATCGATACACTTTTGCATACGTTTGAACCAATTTTTATGGCACTTTTTCGATTCAGATTGAGGTATCTCCAAAACATGCATTTTGAAGGCATCTTTTGAACCGCTTTTTCGAAAATCATTAACGACGT